>PVLA01006073.1:0-131911 GCA_004027455.1 Hydrochoerus hydrochaeris | reverse complement strand
TAAAACAGAAACACTAAATCTACTGGAAGACAAGGTAGGTAGAAGTCTTGGAGACATAGGGGTAGGCAGAGAATTCATGAACCAAACACAAACTGCACGGGAAACACTTCAAAGAATCAACAAATGGGATCTCACATTATTGAAAAGTTTCTGCACTTCAAAGGAAATCACCAACAGAGTGAAAAGAAAACCAACAGAGCAGGAAAAAATTTTAACCAGCAACCCCTCAGACAAAGGACTTGTGTCCAGAATATATAAAGAATTGAAAAACATCAATCCCCCCAAATTTAAAGACCCTCTCCAAAAATGGGCATCTGAGATGAACACACAGTTCTCAGAGAAAGATATACAAATGGCAAATAAATACATGAAGAAATTTTCGCCATCACTGGTCATTCAAGAAATGCAAATTAAAACAACATTGAGATACCACCTTACTCCGGAAAGAATAGCTGCCATCAAGAAATCAACTGATAACAAATGTTGGCGAGGCTGTGGGGAGAAAGGAACACTGTTCCACTGTTGGTGGGAATGTAGACTGGTGCAACCATTATGGAAATCCATATGGAGAATTCTCAGAAGACTAGGATTAGAAGCCCCATTCAATCCAGCTATACCCCTCCTGGGCATTTTCCCCAAAGAACTGAAAAGTTCATATCACAGTGATATATGTGCACCCATGTTCATAGCTGCACAATTTGTGATAGCTAAATCCTGAAAACAACCAAGATGCCCATCAACTGCAGAGTGGATGAAAAAGATGTGGCATTTTTATACAGTGGAATATTACTCCGCTATAGGCAACTGGAGACAACTTGAGACTACCCTCATTAGTGAAATAAATAAGAATCATATTTATAAATATCATATTGTGTCTCTAGTGTAAAAGCGCGAATTTTAAAATAAGTGAGGTGCCCCTGCCTTACCAAGGGCCTCTTCCTCTTCTTTACATAGAAGTGAAAGGATGATCTTGATGCCTTCATAGGCAACTGGAGACAACTTGAGACTACCCTCATTAGTGAAATAAATAAGAATCATATTTATAAATATCATATTGTGTCTCTAGTGTAAAAAGTAAATAATAACTACAAGTGTAATAAAACCAAAATGTGTAATTGCTATTGTAAAAAAGAGAGGAAAGAAAGTGCTATAAGGGATATAACTGCATGTAAGTTTGAGTGTGTAAAATCAATGACCATATTGCTGAATCTTTGTTGGATCTTTGAGCAAAACTGTTTGTAGTCTGACTGAGCATTTACTATGTACCCTTTAACTTTGTAACTTGAACAACTACATCCAAGATGACAATACGTAATTTACAAATTACTGATTTCTTAGTGGGGCTTTTTCTCATTCTCCTTTTTCTTTCTTTCTTTTAGAATTCTGTATTATTGCTACACTTTTTTGTTTTTTTTCTCTTTTTTTCTTCTCTTTAAATAAAATTTTAAAAATGTATAATTGCTATTGTCAAAAAAAGAGGAAATAGGAAGTGCTATAAAAGATATAGCTGCATGTATGTTTAGATGTGTGGGATTGATGACCATATTTCTAGGTTCTTGTTGGATTGTTGAACAGATCTGTTTACACTCTCACTGCTTTAGTGCCTACTTTGTGTGCTTTAATCCTGTAACTTGAATAACTATTTCTAAAAGAACAATGTGTAACGTATCAACTAGTGATATCTTACTATTTATCTTCTTTTCTTGAAATTCTGTAATATTTCTTCCTTTTTCCTGTTTTTTTCTCTTTAAATAAAAAAATGAAAAAAAAGAAACATGAGAGAAAAAATTCTAATAAAAGCAAAGCCACTACAGTAATTTTCTTTTGTGCAGAAAGTGCTTTGCTCTTAAACAGCATACTACCATACAAACACTAGAAAATTCTAAATTCATACCACCAGTTAATGGCTTAAGTTGCATTTTAAAGTTGACTGTGTATCTTTGGGTTCTGCAAGTGGATCTGTGCCACCCAGTTCATGTGTTAAGCCTGTATGAACTCCATTGTTAAATATAGTTAAAAATTGCATCATATGAATTGCAAAAATATTGTTTTCAGTTATTGCAGGCCATAAGAAACACACATCGGGAGAAGAGCTTTTTAACCTTTGAGACAAATGAATTCATTGCAGTAAAACAGCTTATTTCACTTTTAAACTTACCACATTACATGAACACTTAATGGGTTTTACAACCAAAGTTAATGTATATACTTCCCACATTATGTTTTTCACATTTAGTAATATAAGTAAAACACTGATTATTTATTCTATCAGCAAAAACCAAGCACTTAGTTTAACAAATTTATTGTGTACAGCATGAGAAATACTGATAATGAAGGGAATTGATCTTTTGCTTCAATAGTGATCAATATGATCAGAGGATTCCTTCACTTGTTTTCTTCTCCTAATTAGATGTAAAACTAAACCCACTACCTGATCTGAACTATAAGAGAATTTATAATCTCCTTTCAAAACAGTAGGTCATGAATTATTCTAAACTGCCAGTCTCACAGCTCTGCAGATTTGTCTGACTGGAGATTGATGTTAAAATACAGCAGGCAGATAGATAAACAATTAAAGAATATAGGTATCTTTTGGATGGTGTTACAGTGAAAAGAGACTTAAATCCGGTTAAAATTCCATTTTGTTTTTTGTGCTGTGTGAACTTAAAGTCATTCTAATTAATGTATTGTTAGAAATTAACTTAAAATTATGCAGCACACAAACATCATGGCTTGAGTGAGGTTGCAGAGTTCGGGGCCCACCTCTTTCACATCACCACAGCCCTAGGCCACTAAAGGGTGCAGGGAGAGTAGCAGCACCTCTCAAGGAGATGCTGAAAAGAGATTTTCATACCTGGAGATGAGGGCAGCAACAACATAGGAGAGCATCTCTCACTGTGAGCACAAGATGGAAGCCTCAGAGCACTGAGGGAACTGTCAGGGAAATTCTTTGAGCAGGATGCAAGTGGCCTTTGAGGAGAATGCAAGCGCGAATTTTAAAATAAGTGAGGTGCCCCTGCCTTACCAAGGGCCTCTTCCTCTTCTTTACATAGAAGTGAAATTTCCCACATCATGCATATTCAGAGGAAGTGGTCTCAATTATCTTGTTCTTTATAGATCAAGAGATGACAGACAGGGACAGGGCTCAGGAGAACAGAAATGTGCTTGGGGCCATACATTGTCAGGCTTGAGGGGATAAACCAATGAAGATTCATAGATCCCTAAAGCCAATGAGATGCCATTCTCAGTACCTATAGCCTTAGCAGGCATTAAATAATGCAGGTCCTTACATATGTACTGAGAATCTGGGATGTGTAAACATTTCCCCTCATGAGTTAAAGGCAAAGAAAATGCCTTCTTTCCTTAAAGAGCCAGTCAACCCAGTGAGAGCCACACACACTATACCTGCTTATACCAGAGGAAGTTATTCTGCAATTGGAGCTTTTAGAATACAGACGACAGGAAATCCATTCTAACTGGGAAAAACTGGGGCAACATGGGAGGAAAAGGCATTAGACTGGGCCTACTCTTTCCTTGGGTGGAAAAAATATTATAAACAGAAAGATGAGCAGGAGCTAAGCCATGATGTACTCTAATGTGGGGACCAGCAAGTAGACCTAGACATTGGACCATTGGCCCCTAAGGGCAAGATCAGCCCAGGAAGGAAGAGGAAAGGGAAGACGGGGAAGCTTTACATTGGTCCTGACTCTCAGAGTAGGCTCACCAAGACAGCTCTTTCTGCATTATCTAGGAAGAGAGGGCGGGAACAAGGTAGAATATATCAGGTTTTGTAAATTTTAAAGTAGATCAATATTTATGTAATTACAAAACAAAATTAAATGTTATAAAAAGTCATCCCTGAAAGTCAAAAACAAAATATAAATGAATCTCTCTGCATATTAATTTCATCATATAACAACAAACACTGAAACTAGATGTTAGATAAATTTTCCTAGTCATAATTTGGCTATATGTTGAATTTTTGTCACTATCACTATTTCTGTTTATAATCTCAGTCTGCCTGCCTATAATATACACTCATTAGGAATAGTTTATGACTAACTTATGCCACTGTGGCTATTCACATATATTTATCTTATTTGTAAGTTGATAAGCTTGGAATAGATTATGAAAATAATAAAACTTTGATGTATAGATATAAATGCTAACTTTTAAACAGAGTATATATATACTACCACACCCCAGTTATATTTCATAATTAGACATGTTGAAGATTTTAGACAAATACACATAGATTCGCTAAACTTTGCATGACAGCTCATCATATAGCTATGTCACAGCACATGTAGGCAGTTCTCAGTTATTAAAGTAAAGACTATTTCTAGTGAGTTATTTTAACAAAATCCAAAATGTTATAATAACCATATTGTACATACATCACTATGTTTTTAAATAATTTTTCCTTTTACAGTTTGGAGCACAAATTCCCAGATTGAGAACTGCTCTGAAAATTGATACTTCAGCTTATGATTTCACCCAATTCCAACACTAGCTAAGTATCTTTAATAAAGACCCAGCTTTGGCAAAAGATGCAGAAGAATCTTCTTGTTCTGAGGTTTTTGGTTTCTTAGACTGAGCAGCTACTAGTCCCCTTGTCTCTCCAGCCTGCAGAAGCCCATCTTAGCACTTTTCATCTCCAACTGTGTAAGCTAATTGTGTAAATTCCCCCTTATAATTACGTGTGTTCTATTCCTCTGGAGAATTTTAATATATACTGGCTTTAAGGCAAATGCACAGAAAGCATAACTTAGATTTAAAGTGATTTGAAATCACAGGTTGGATTGCTACCTAGTTTGAAAAATAATTTCAAACACTTATCTAATTTATTACATGAGTAACATGCTTTGCTGTGTTAAGAGCTTGGAACTACTCTTACTCCCCTTGGAAATAGGATGGCACATCCTTATCAAATCTTATATGTGACCTACTGACCTCAACTACTGAGCTTCAAAATACACATAAGCTCAAGAGTTTGACAGGCAATTGGAGAGCTTAGGCCACATCAGGGCTGTAATCAGAGGGAAAATCTGGAGTAGGACTGTGACAGTACCTCATTCTATTAACTTTCAAGCCAGCTGCTCTGGAAAGCCTGGCAGACTCACACTGGCTCCTCTCTAGTGCTGAAGGACATATGTCAAGGGTAATCTCCACTGTTTGGATGCTGTCTCCAGAAGAATCACTTGTATAAAACATACACCTCAAACTTTAATTAGACTGCTTTCTTCAGAGGCTTAATTGAGCAACAAGACTAATGATTTTGAAAACCACTATGTGCTTATTATACATCCTCTATCCCTGTGAGGCTTCTTCTTGTCATTCTTCTCTTCTTTATGCACTGTGAACTTAAGGAAAAACATCTTCTTGTGTGACTAAAAACGAGTGATATGTGAAATCAGACTTCAATCTGATTTGAGCCACACAACACAACTGGAAACAGCTTTTACCCTATTTGAGCCTCCAGATAATGATGCAGATGACTGACACCTTGATTATAACCTGGTGGAATCCTAAGAAGAGAACTAAGTCATGCCCTGTGAGTTAATTAAATAGTATTGTTTAGGCTGTCCAATAAGTGATGATGTCTTATATACCAACAGAAAACTAGAACTAAGGGAATAATTCAATGATTAAATTAATCCAAAGACTAGCTTAAGGCTCTATGTTCTTCAAATCAGATTTCTCTTCTACTATCCACCTACTTCCAGGCCACGTGCTACAGAACATTTCATACTATAGAAGACAGAACCTAGAGCCCTTCTGTATTAGTTAGTGCTTACTTGAGAAACAGATTTAATGCAAGATATATAAATATACAAGAATTTACAAGATTGGCTTACAGTGGTTGCCCACAGAGTCAGACGTGAAAGAGTGCACAAGGTCTGCGCACTGGGGATCCAACTACACACAAAATAATAGCAACAATCATCAAGTGAGGCTACATAAAATAAAGTTTCTGCATAACAAGGAACACAACTAACAAAATAAAGAGACAGTCTATAGAACAGGGATAAATCTTTGCCAGTTATTTTACCAAGAGGATTAATACCTAGACTATATAAAGAACTAAAAAATTAAACACAAAAAATCAAAAAGGCTTATCAATAAGTGAGCAAATTCAATAAACATTTCTCAAAAATAGAAGTACAGATGGCCAGCAACTGTATGAAAATATTCAACATCTTTAGTCAATAGGGAAATACAAATCAAAGCTACATAGAGAGATTCTATTTCATCCCAGTCAGAATGACTATTGTCAAGAATACAAAAAAAAAATAATAAATGCTGGTGAGAATGCACAGAGAAAAATATACCCTTCTATACTACTGGTAAGAAAATAAGTCAGTAGAACTGCTCAGGAATCAGTATGGACTTTTCCTCAAAAAACAAAAAGTAGAGCCATCATGTGACCTATCCATACCCAAAGCAATTAAAAGCAGCATACTCTAAAGATATCTGTATACCCATGTTTGTTGGAGCACAATTCTCAATAACCAAGATATGGAATCAGTATAGATGCCTATTAACATATGTATGAATAAATAAAACATGTAAATACACAATGAAATTTATTCAACCTTAAAGAAGGATAAAATTCTGTCAATTATAGGAAAATGAGTGGATTTGGAGACATCACATTGAAAAAAATAAGCCAGACTTAGATAAATATGGCATGCTATCCCTAAGATGTGGAATCCAAATGATAAGCAAAGAAGAAGGTAATAAGGAACAGGCAGAGAGGTGCAAAGGCAAGTAAAGAGGAAATGGATATAAGCAAATTATATGCATTGAAAAAAAATGTGAAATTGGGGGAAGAGTGGGGAAAGAATGTGATGAGGGATGAAAATGATCAAAGTATATTATGTGCATAACCAAATCTGACAAAATAAAACCAATTAATATACATAATCTATAAAAAATGACAAGAAAAAAATCAAGCCTTCAATGTTGTTCAGTGACAAATAAATTATCAATTCATGGGCAAGCCAAAAAAAGACAAACTATGGATGTTTGCTTACATTTCCTAGAAGCATTTCATTCTACACACTATGAGAATTAGATCTTTAATGATTTGTACATTTAACTGCTTCATGCAAGAGTACCAAATAGTTACAGCCTTAAATTCCTAAGTGAAGCCATAAGATATGAAATAATGTTTCCCTAGATATACCCAAGAGGTTAAAAGTCAGTTCTTACAGACTTCTGTGGATTGCCTTTATAATTTTAAAAAAATTGATCCTTTATCTTAAGTTATACCATATTGTAATAATATACCATGAGGAAAAATGTGCCTGAGTAACTTCGTTTTCATTACTGACCTCCTACTACTCTGTTTCCATTACTAAACCCACTTTGAAGGGCTCTAAACATACTTTTGGTTGTATTGTCATTCTCTTTCTAGACACCTGTTTGATTAAGACAGGTGGTCTCTCTTTTTGAATGCTTTATCATCATTGAAGGTGTATTAAAAGTCTTTTTAAAGAGTGTCAACTATCTCTCCCCATATGTGTAGGAGTTTGCCCCTAAAGGTGCTGTTTTAGTTATTTTTCTCTTGTTGCTGGGACAGAATACTTGATAACCAAAATTAGGAAAAGAAAGGTTTATTTAGCTCACAGTTTGTGGAGATTAGCTCAGCTGGCTGCAAGGGTGGCATGGCTGAAGGTCAACCATTCGTGACAGCAGCAGCAGATACCTGGAGTAACCAGGAAAAAAAAGGGTAAAGGAGGAGAGCATGCCTCCTTCCCTCTCTTATATTGTATGCTGGCTATACACCCCTGGGCAGGTGCAGCACTCACACCACCAATCCCAGCACAAGATAACTAACCAATCACAAACATTAGACTCATTCATCTTCAAAAGGCCAGCCCCCTCCCAAAACCTCATGAGGCTTTAGGGGGACATCTAGATGCAAATCATAACATTCCACCCTTGGCTATCCAAAGACTCATGCACATCCTTTATGCAAAGACATTTAGTCCATCCGCAAGAGTTGCCAAAATCCTAACAGTTTCAGCATTGCTACAAAGTCCAAGTCCAGAGTCTCCTCTGAGATTTAAGGCAAACTCTTAACTGTGTGAGCAGCTAAACAGTAATTATTTTAGAGACGAAATTCAGAGAAGAAAGTTCAGGATTGCCTTGGCAGATGGGATGTTGGATTTTGACTAGATACGTCAGGATATGGCAGACTGGAAATAACTGTATGGGAGTGAGTCATGTAAATATCTGTAGGAAGAAAAGTCCAATGCAAATGTCTTAGTTACTTTATTGTTGCTGAAATAAAATACCCAACACTCACAAGTTAAAGGAGGGGAGGTTTCTTTTGGCTCACACTTTTTTTTTTTTTTTTTTTTGTACCGGGGATCAAACTCACAACTGCGCGCTTGCAAGGCAGGCACTTACACCGCTGAGCTAAATCCCCAGCCCCTTGGCTCACACTTTGAAGAGGTTTCACTCTACAGTAGGTTGACTTCAAGGCAGGGCACAGCATGGCAGAAGTGCATAGTAAAAGAGAAACAGTCCATGGTATGGTAGGGAGGAAGCAGCAGCCTTCCTTCTGCTTTCTCTTTTTCATTCAGTTCAGGTGTGACTCACACCAACGATGGATCTTCCATTTTCAGTAAATTCATTTAGTCACACTCTGAAGTATGCTAAACCAACTGGTAGGCTGATCTAGCTTCACATATCCATAATCCAGTCACTCCCAAAAGTTTCCCCTAAGCATGCATGAGGCTTTGAGAGAACATCTAGATGTAAGCCATAGCACCAAGGAATAGCAATCCAAAGGCCTTGAGACAGAAGAGCATGAACAGTTCCCTGAATACTAGCTAGGGGCAGGATACCAGAGTGGGCAAAAAGGAGACAGTGGGGAATGAACCCACAGAGGTGACAGGCAGCTGCACTGTGCAGGGATCCCTCTGGGATGACTTTAGTGTCACCAACAGAAGAAGTACCTTTTAAGCAGAGGAGAGACATGAGTGAATATGGTTTTAAAGGATCATTCTGTCTTCTGTTGACAAACATTTAGAAGCAAGGGTAGAAATGGAAAGAACAGGCTAAAATGGGAACTTAGACCAGGGTCAGGTAAAAGACGAGAGATATAATTGAATAATGAATATTTTATTTTTAGTACAAAAGAGATGTAAAAAAGGAAAGAGGTCTAGCAAATATTTGATTTTTAAATATCAATTTTTGCATCACCAACCACTATTACTAGATAATGGGTCCCCAGGGAAATTCTTTTCAGGTTTGTGGTGTCCTGAACAAAGAATTGGACAAGATACACAGAAAAAGAAAGAGGATGTACATTTTTTTAAATTATTTTATTTAAAGAGAAAAAAACAGAAAAAGGACAGAAATATTACAGAATTTCAAGAAAAAAAGATAAACAGAAATCACTAGTTGATAAATTATATATTGTTCTTTTAGAAATAGTTTTTCAAGTTACAAAATTAAAGCACACAAAGTGGACACTCAAGCAGTGAAAGTGCAAACAGATCTGCTCAACAATCCAACAAGAACCTAGAGATATGGTTATCAATCCCACACACCTAAACATACATGCAGCTATATCTTTTATAGCACTTCCTATTTCCTCTTTTTTACAATAGCAATTATACATTTTTAAAATTTTATTTAAAGAGAAGAAAAAAAAGCAAAACAGAAAAAAGGGTAGCAACAATACAGAATTCTAAAAGAAAGAAAAAAAAAGGAAAATGAAAAAAAAAACACTAAGAAATCACTAGTTTATAAATTACATATTGTCATCTTGGATCTAGTTGTTCAAGTTACAAAGGTTACATAGTAAACATTCAAACAGTCAGACTACAAAGAGTTCTGCTCAAAGGTCCAACAAAGATTCAGCAATATGGTCATCTATTTTACACACTCAAACACACATGCAGTTATAGGATGCACATTTATTGAACATGGAAAAGAAGTACACTCTACAGAGAGTGGGCCAGTGAACAGATCCGCAATGGCCATGAGGACAAGGAAAAGGAGTTTTCTGTATCTGGAATTCCTAGACTGGCTTCTCCATGCAGGCATTTGGAATGGTTATCATCAAGAACTCACTTGGCCTGGTGCCCCAGATTCAAAATGTCCTGTTGAAGATTCAGTTGGTTTTATGACAAATGTAAAGGAAGAATTGAAAATTGTACTTTTCTGATTGATTCCCTGTACAGTGCTCAGGAAATGCAAAGTCATCCTGGATTCAGTGTTCTGCACATGTGCCCTGGGTTTCCATGACTTTAACAGATTTTGCTCAACGGTATTACTGGTTTTGTCCCAGCCCTAATCTCCTACCTCACCACCGCATAATCCCTAAACCTTTAATAAAGTTGTGTAAACATTTGGTATCAGTTTGGTCGATGTTCTGTTCTGAATATGGTTTGTGCCACTGTGGTCCATGTGATTGAAGGCTTGATCTCCACTGGTGTTATCAGGAGGTGCTGAGAAACCTTTAAGGAATGAGGTCTGCTGGGTGTGTGTGTGTGTGTGTGTGTGTGTGTGTGAGAGAGAGAGAGAGAGAGAGAGAGAGAGAGAGAGAGAGAGAGAGAGAAGAGGAGAGGGGAGAGAGAGATAAAAAAAGTACAGTTCTGGCACCCAACTATTCATCTATGGAATAATATATAACTTCAAACAGGAAACAAAGCACCATGCACAAGAAAAATTAAAACCATCAGACTTGCAAAAAGTCAGATATTGATGTTATTAGACATAAAATGCATTTAATATGTTTTTATAAACAGTATTGACATGTGAGCAAGGAATAAGAACTATGAATAATCACACAACAGATTTAGAAAAACTACAAGTTGAAAGGTCAGAGAGACTGTAACCCATTCAAGGCCAATGGAGACACTGCCATAAATAAGCAATTTATTTGGCGCAGGGGAGGGGTCCTCTCGTGGACAGAGAGTGACCAGGAAGGAAAGGAGTTATGGGTTTATAAGCCTGAAAACCACAGCAGAGGAAATGGCCATTCAGGCCAGAACAGCCGCTCAGGAAGGCATAAGGGTACATTTAGGGTGGAGTTGTGAATCACAGGAAGCTGTTGGTCTCAGTGGTTGCTGCAGTTTGCAAGTGTCACTGTGGTTGGTGCTGTCCTTGCAAAAATCTGCAGGGGTGGTTGGGCTGCATCCTTTAATTCCCTTCTCCCTGTGCCCCAGAGTTCACTGTTCCCTCACAAATTAGAAATTATAATGTAAAAACTTGGTGGATAATGGACAAACATTTTGATTTGAAATTAAAATGTAACAACTTGGTGGATAAGGGACAAGATCGCTGCTGGGAAGAGGGAAACTAGCAACCTAGAATGGTGAAGCGAGCAGGTACACTCTGTCTGTCAGTGGCACCTGAGCACAGGAGTTTCTCTAAAAAGCTCTCATATTTCAAACCTATTGATACCATAGCAGAACAAGAACAAGAAGTTTTGGTGAGCTACTACACACAGTAGAAAATTACAAAACATCATAAGGTACTATATAATTTTAAAAAGTCAGAAGAAAGGCTTTAGAATGTTCTCATCACTTGCTCTGATTTGAATGTTATATAATGTATATATGTATTTAAACATTATATAATACCCCCTAAATATATGCAATTTGATGTGCCAATGAAAAATAATTTAGACATAAAGTTGACAGCTTAAAAAGCATTTAGAAATGTTTGATTTCTAATGCATACATGGAGCTATTGATATTTGGGATATGTACCTTGAGCTAAAGCACTTGGTGGCTGTAGAGATATGGTTTTGGTCTGAGATTCCCTTCTAAAAGCTCATGTGCTTAGTAGTGGAATTTTTGGAAATAGTTGGATCATGAGATCTCTAATTTTATCAGTGGCTTAACCTGCTGATGGATTTATAATTTAATAGCACTATTTTGGACTGACAAAAACTTAGGAGATGGGAGCCTAGCTGAATGGAGTAGGTCATGGGGGTATGACCTTAGGGACTGTATCTTGTCCCCAGCCCTTCTTCAGTGGCTCTTTCCCTCATTCTCTGCTTCCTGACTGCCATAAGGTGAATAGAGCTTTGCTCCACCACACCCTGGCACCATGATTTTCTGCCTCACCAGAGGCCCACAGCAATGGAGCCATCCAACCATGGATGGAAATCTCTGAAACCATGAGCCTAAATACTTTCTTCCTTAAATTCTTTTCCCAGGATTGCCACAAATTCAAGGCTAGTCGAGGATACTAATGAATTCAAGGCTATCCTGAATTACATAGTATAAAAGCCTGTCTCAATATATATATATATATATATATATATATATATATATATATATATATGAATGAACCCACTCCAATAGTAGGAAATCTTGAGCTGTAAACCCTTCTTTGGAGATTGATATTACAGTTGAAAATTCATGTGCTGTGTCATGTGAACTCCTTCCAATTTACAAAAGCATGGTATCAATACAATGGGAAGCTCTTTCAATGAGGATGAAAATAATTTGACCACAGAAACATTGGTGGAAATTCAGAAATCAGTTTCTGAATCTGTAAGTCATTCTCATGCATGCATAAATCACAGGCAGCCATTAAGTACTAATGTGGGGAATGTAACATTAAAGGAAACATTTTATATACACTATAACCCAGAGCAAAATCTTTCTGAAACTAACAATTTGACAATGAATGAATCAAAGGAAAAGTGCCCACACCATACTAGTAAAGATGTAAAAGTAAGTTCCTCACTGCAGCAGACTCAACACTGTGGTAGAGATGCAAGTACAAAATGTTATTTAACTCATGACTGTCCAGCTTCCTGCCCGGACAAACTTTCCCGGCTACAGACAGCAGATCTCAAAGGAAGCCTGACAGTCTCTCTGAGTTCATGAAAACAGAACTGAGAATTCAGGCAGGCCAAGGGAGCTAGATTTGTAGGACAGAGTACCACAGAGGAGAGAGCTGTGCAGAGAGTTCTGGACTCCCCTGAGTCTTTATCTGCATATGATTGAGGACATGCATATTTTTAAAAACAGCAGCAGCAGCAGCAGCACTGGACAGCAGGTAGAACAATTTCTAAGCATGCACAGGTATGGGAATGATTCACCTTATCAACTGCCAGAGTGAACAAACTTTTTAATATAGGTAACATGATGTGCAGTAGGGAGAGAAAAATGACAGACAGGCACAAAGAAACTAATATAAGTGATAGTTCATTATCTTGATTGTGGTGATGGTTTGTTTCACTGGTGAATACATATATTAAAGTTCATCAAATTGTGTACTTCATGTAGGTATAATGTATTATATTCAGTTATGTGTTAATGATAATCATTACATCATTTCCACTTTTCTCAAGGGAATTGTACTGAGTAGACTTGTGTCAGGGTCAAATGTGTGCCTCAGAATTTTTGTGAAGGCCATATGAATTCATGTGTGTGAAAGTGTTTGGCAGACTTTGAAATCATAAACAATTACTAGTTTATATTATGTCATAGTATATTTTGATTACTTTTAATATTAAGAATTAACTATTCTTTGGGAGGATTGGTGATACCCCAAAGCCATTTTTATCATAAGTGAAAGTTTCTCATCAGAACAAGCCTTCTAGAGCTCTCGTTGGCCCATGGCAAAAAAAAAAAAAAAAAAAAAATCCTTACTTTGTTGTTGTAAGATCATTTTAAAGTAGCTACAGTTGTGCAAGATAAATATCCCATAAGTGAAACAATTTCTAGACTAAGTCCAGACTAAGGGCGAAGAAGTTATTTCTTTCAGCTTCAATGACATCCAAATATATCAAAAACTGTAATTTCACCCTTTCATGGAATGGCAAATAACGTTGGGTTATTTTTTTTTCTTGTTTTCTTTGTATTTTTACCTTCTAAAATCTACCTTCTACTCTTCTGGGCCCACAAACAATGTGTTCCTAAATATCACCCTAGAAATTTAAAAATAAAAAAGCGCACTACTATTTCCTATTCAATTGTTTTATTTTTCCTTTCCTTTAAAACACCGACATTTAACAATGTCAATTTGCAATGTCCAGTGTCTAATCAAAATTCCTGGACATGAAAGAAAGCAAGAAAATGTAACCCATAATTAAGAGAAAATGAAATAGAAAACTGACTGAAAACTCAGCAAGATACAAAAGCTTCTGACAGATGGTGGTACCGCCTTGGCACCTACACTATATTTCCTGTAAAGCACAACACTCCTAGATTTCACACTATCTAAAAGCTGAAGGCCTCAACTTCGCAGGCTCTAGAGATTGCTCACCAGGTCGCCATAATTGGCCAGGTTCTGATTTTTAGCTGTCTGGAAATGTGGGCGATACATCCGCCAGTACTGCTGCCCTCCTTCCCTGTGCTACCCAAGCAGGTCTGGAACAGCCCAGCCGCTATGCGAGGAGCCACCGGCACTCCGCACAACTGCTGAGCCCAGCGAGCTCCGCCCGGCTCCGCCCCTCCGCCCGGCTCCGCCCCTCCGCCCGGCTCCGCCCCTCCGCCCGGCTCCGCCCCTCCGCCCGGCTCCGCCCCTCCGCCCGGCTCCGCCCCTCCGCCCCTCCGCCCGGCTCCGCCCCTCCGCCCGGCTCCGCCCCTCCGCCCGGCTCCGCCCCTCCGCCCGGCTCCGCCCCTCCGCCCGGCTCCGCCCCTCCGCCCGGCTCCGCCCCTCCGCCCGGCTCCGCCCCTCCGCCCGGCTCCGCCCCTCCGCCCGGCTCCGCCCCTCCGCCCGGCTCCGTCCCTCCGCCCGGCTCCGCCCCTCCGCCCGGCTCCGCCGGCCCACACCGTCCCCTGTTAGCGAGCGCCCTGCAGATCAAAACCGAGGCCCAGAGAAGGCCGGCCGGCTATGCCTTCTGTGCGCCCGCATCCTCGGGGGAGCAGCCGGGTGTCGGGGGTGCCGCGCCGTGAGGCCGGGGTCTAGCGGCCGCCTCACCCCACACCCACCGCGGCCGCCATGGCCTGCGCCGCCCGGGAGCGCTCGGGACACCGGGCGTTGCGCGGGCTGCTGCTGCTTCTGCTCTGCCTGTGGCTGCCGAGCGGCCGCTCGTCCGGGCCGCCGCTGTCCGAGCTGCACGCTCAGCTGTCGGACGTGCAGCAGCTGCTGGAGGACTTCCGCCGGCAGCTGCAGCGGGAGACGCCGGCCGAGGAACTGGAGCTCGAGCTGCGATCCGGCGGCGGCCCGCGGGAGGGCTGTCCAGGCGCGGGCGGAGACGGCTACAGCGCGCTCCCCGACGCCATCATCCGCACCAAGGACTCCCTGGCGGCGGGCGCCAGCTTCCTGCGGGCGCCGGCGGCGGTGCGGGACTGGCGACAGTGCGTGGCGGCCTGCTGCGCCGAGCCGCGCTGCTCGGTGGCGGTGGTCGAGCTGCCCCCGCGGCCTGCGGCCCAGGCCACCACGCTCGGCTGCTTCCTTTTCAACTGCACGGCGCGCGGCCGCAGCGTCTGCAAGTTTGCACCGCATCGCGGTTACCGGAGCTACCGCCTCCGCCGGACGCCGGATGCCGGGCAGCGTAGCCTGGGACCCAGCGCCCAGGTGCCAGCCACTGCTGGGGCCTCGACAGAGCTGGGTAAGCGCAATCGCGCCGGCCCGCGAGGCTCCGACCCCGCCAGTCTATAAGAATCTCCCTGTCCAGCCCGAGAGGTTTCCACTGTCCTTGGACTTATCGGGTGAAGACCCTTCTGGACAGGACCGCTGGTCCCCCTCACTCGTTCAAGTTATTTGAGCTGCAGATGACCAGGAAAATGGCTTAGCAATGATGCCTGAAAACCCCGGTAGTTTGACAGGAATGGACCGGTGGGCTGCTGCTGGAATTTTTCTAGGGCCAGGGTGGGCAATGATCTGAGACACTGACAGAAAATGGGTCCTCCCCCCACCCCGAAAATGAGTTTTAAGAGAAAGACAAAAGCTCAGAGAAAAAAATATATATAGTTTCAGTTTTATAATGCATTGTTATTGTCAGGTAATTGCAGGAGCAAAATCTAATTAGATGTGAAATTGCTCCTAACACCCACTTCTGTCTTGTGTCTTGGCAAGAGACTTCATGATTCTGCCTCTGTGATTTGGCTTCATCAGTCAGAGAGGAAAAGTACTCCTTCCATTTGGTAAAGAGTGAAAAGAAGACACTTGATTTTGGATGAAAATAAAAAGTTTGAGGCATGTCTCTTTTTTAGAAGAGCTAGAAATAATGACAATTGTATGATTTTACCTTCTGCAGGTGCTGTGAGTCAGGAGACAGGAGGCACAAAAAAATTCTAACAGTTGGAAATTAAAGTCACTGAGAGAATGAGCCCCTTGACTGGGCCCCCTTGTGGTCAAACTCTGTGTTTCATCATACTGGGGATGCTTGATTTATCATGACAGGAATGACATCATTAGAAAGATCAGGGAGCAAAGTAATCTCAGCCATTTCCGGCATCTGGATTCTCCTTGAGGATCCACAAAGACAAGTCAGGAAATCGGTGTCCATCACTTCCTGCCTTTCTCTCCTACCTCCATCTGAGTGGAAGCTCACACAGTAAAAGGCTGCCCTGCAACAGCTTTGGGCCAGACACTGGGAAAGACCTGTGAGTTGCTCTCTGAAGCCAGGACAAACAGCACTTGCCCTTGGAGCCCCCACCTCCACCCAGCTACCCTAAGCCCTGCACCATGATCACAGTATGACCCTTCCTCTCTGCCCAAATGGAAACCAGAGTACCCCAGCAGCAAAGAAGCAAGTCTTCTTCCCTTTTTTCTCACTATTCATGTGGAAGAAACTAACATTGCCAGACCTTTCCTGTAAACCAAGAGAAAGGGAAATAGGGAAAGAGCATGGCTTGCGAAACTAACAACAACAAGTTTAGGTTACTAGAACTTTTCCAGTCCCTTTTTCTCCAACTTCCATCCTTGTCCTTCCATTCTGTAAGGAGAGTTTGTCTTGGGAATTACGTTTTGTACATATCTTGAGATAAGTACAGGCAACTGCTGGCATGGTCTTCCTTTGTGGGAGAACATTTGGATTGCTTAAGGTGCCTGGCAAATGCTGAAGGGGCAGCCTCAGTGCAGAGGCTTCCACCACTTATTTTGCATGAAGAGTAAAGGATATTTATTTCCCCATATTCTGGGTTTCCCTTGTCTAGATGTTTAACCTGTCAGAATTCTTTAGGCTTCTAAAACTAAGTTTTACCTTCCTGAGTTCTTTTTTATTCTGAATCTTGTGGGCATGTGGAGTTAGAGGCTCAATGAGAATGCAAATGTTTTTTAGAGAAGTTGTTACCAGGTCCAAATAAAGGATCACAAAGAACTAGGGCAAGACCAGGTGGGATGCACTAGCACAAATTTAAGACTGAGCCCATTAGCTTATTTACTGTCCACATTGAAAATAGTTTGGTGTGAGAAGCTGTTGTAAGTACTTTCTATACATGAACTCATCTATTCTCACACCAGCCTAGAGATGCAAGTTCTGTTTTAATCCCCAGTATTCAGGAAGGCTTGTAGAGAGAAAGCCACTCATTTGAAGGTCACCTAGCAAGTGGGTTTGTGGAGCTGAGTCATGGAGTAGCTCTTGTGCTTTCTCCATCAGCTACTGCCAAACTGCAGCCCCTGGCTTGGGCCAGACTGATGGCTATAGAGGGTGGTGGGAAACTGCAAGAGTGAGTGAAGGGTGCTAGAGAGGTGCTGAGTGGATGAATTGATTGAACCTGCCTGCTACAGCATACAGGGTGCAGAACAGGGTGCTTAAGAGTACTAAGTCCTGGGTATCAGACCTGTCTCGTCCCCTGACAAATCCTTGCTAATGCCCTTGGGACTTGAGTGCCTGTTTGCCTCCCAACACAAGTTGTCATGAGGATTAAGGTGGTCATGCCTTGTGAGGGCAGCACACATGTCCATGGCATTGTTATAGGACCCTGGTTGGGTAGTGCAGCTGATGGGGGATGCAGAAGGACTGGATTTGTGATAAAACTGAGGCGTAGAGGGTGGTTAGGATCCTGGTGGAGCCATGAATTTAACCTCCCAGAGCTCAGGGACCAGAACTTTCATGCCGTTTCCATGAATAGCCTGAAAGTCAGCGTATCTGGGGAGAATTTGGGAAGTTAGCCCTTCCATGTTAGAGAAAAGCAAAGCCTTTAAGTTCTGCTCTCCCCTCAGAGTACCGGGGAGAGCTCAGGGTCCCACCTGCAGCCTTTCTCTCACTGCTTCAAGTTCAAAGGTAGGACAGAACCTTTGAGGCCAGGTAAAGGCTAATCCTTCCCAGCTGCCTGACCAACCTCCTCTTTACTTTCTCACATTTTCCTCTTCTCCCCTTTATGTTACAAATAAACAATTCCAACTAATAAATAATATTAGTAAAACTGGTTGGCAGTGTGGAGGGAAATACATTTAGACCTATAATTCTGACCATACACAAATTCTAGATGCATTAAACAATCCAATTTTTAAAAAATTAAGCCCCAGTTTACTCCATAGAAAGGAAAACTGGAAAAATAAACCTATTCTTACGTATTATATCTGTTGTGGTTGTTTTGTTTTGTTTTTGGTACTCGAACTCAAACTCAGGACCTTACACTTGCCAGGCAGGCGCTTATGCCACTGAGCCATAATCCCCAGCCCCCTATATCTGGAAAGAAAATAGCTTTCTAATCCATTTAAGAGTTTAGGAAGAGAATAGAATTCAAATATATATGTATATATTTGAATGCCTCCTTGCCTTCAAGCACAGGTTCTCATGATTAACAAGGTCGGCATGCTTTATGTATGTATAGACTTCATGTCAAGAAATAAAAGGAATTGCAAAACACAGTCTGGTAAAACATGAAATAATATTAGTCAGAAAAACAAAAACAAATGGCCGTGATGCATGAGCAAATAGTTCCCAAAGAGAAAGTGTGGTTGATAAACATGAAACAATGTTCAATGTAGAAGTAATCAAAGTGATGTAAATAATGGGTCCTACCAGTCCGGGCAGCGGTGTGCAGGCTCGATCCACTCACCTGTGACACCCGTGGCAGTGTGCCTGGCAGCAGCTGCAAATGCTTACACTTCCCACCGAACAGTAAAGAAGGCAAACAAGTTGGTGGCCCCTGGGCAGCCTGCGTGGGGTGGGGGTTAGAGATGGGGAATTCCATGGGTGTAGCTGCTTCCCGGTTTGGCTTCTGCTGTCAGCTTGGAGGAATGGGGTAGGAAGGGGAGTTGTCAGCTCTGGGGTGGGTCAGCTGTGCTCAGCTGCAGAACACATTTCCCTTGTTGATACAAAGTCAGGAAAAAGAATTTCTTTTGTAAACAGGATGCAGTTACCAGAGGCTTCTGTGTTCTGTGATCAGTGTGATCTGGAAGAACTTCTTTCTTAATCAATGAAATGAGCCCGGGGTGTGGAAAAAAAATGACTTTGTTGTTGTCGAAAATAATGACCTTTGTATTGGTTTGGGATTGGTTCTGAGCTCCAGCATTTTCACTGGAAAGAGTTTCATTTTGAAAAAGAAAGGCTGTCTGCAACTTGTCAGGAAAGGGTCCATGAGAGCAGGCCAAGGTGGCCAAGCATAGCCTAAAGCATGGTGTGTGGGCTGGACTGCTGGCAGTGGGAGCTGGCAACGTGACCAATTTCGCTGCACCTTTGCCCCAGCCATGCTGATGACCCCACTGGGAGCTCACAGTGTTCTTGTAAGCACCATTCTTTCTTCATCCTTTGCAAATGAAAGACTCCAATCTTCATGGGAAAATTGGGTGTTTTCTAAGTTTTTAGGATCTACTGTGGTGGTCATCCATGCTCTGAAAGAGGAAGAGACAGAGACCTTGAATGAAACGTCTTACAAGTTAGATCCAGGCTTTGTGGTCTTTGAGACACTTAGTGATCATTGTGTCCTTGATATTAATCTGCATGGCGGGGCCTTGCCATGGGAAGACTGACATCCTGGTGTACATTACCATCTGCTCTGTGATTGGCGCATTCTTGGTCTTCTGCTCAAAGGGACCGGGCATGACCATCAAGGAGCTGTTGGTGGGCAGCCCTGTGCAGCAGTACCCGCTGGCCTGGATCCTGCTGCTCAGCCTAATGGTCTGCATGAGTACTCAGTCAGCTACCTGAATTGGGCATTGGCCACATTGAACACATCCATAGTGACTCCTGTCTATTATGCGTTCTTCACACTCCCAGGTTTACCTTGCTCCACTATTCTCTTTAAGGAGTGGCAGGATGTACCTTTGGATGATGTCACTGGAACTCTGAGTGGCTTCTTCACCATCGTCTTGGGGATATTATTGTGGCATGGCTTTAAAGATGTCAGCTTTAGTGTAGCAAGTCTGCCCATATCTGTTCGAAAAGATGGCAAAGCAGTGAATGGCAAGCTCTCTAATGCATATGACGGTCTTAACAAAGAAAGCTTTCTTTGTGAAGTTGAACAACACACTGGTGAAAATATTTCCCAGAGGAAAAATAAATAAATTAAATTTTAAAAATTTTTAAAGGGCTGGAGGTTTAGCTCAGCAGCACAAGCACCTGCCTGGCAAGCATGAGGTCATGAGTTCAATACCCAGTATCAAAAAAAAAAAAAAAATCCAGAGACACAGAAGCCTGACTGCTTTTTAAGAAAGATGTGATTAAAAGGTTAATCTGTAGTTCTGTTACAACTCTGGTTTTGAGTGTCAGAATGTGTCTGAAAAAGCACTGTCCTCTGCGGTCTCTAAAGACAATCTTTTTTATGGTTTCACTAACTTGACCAAGAAATTACTTTTCCTGTATTTAAACAGTAATAATTTACTAAAGTGATCTTAGTATGTGGCCAATTCCTGTTAATATTTTATTATTGTAGAGGTAGTTTACATTTTGATTCTTTCTCCAAAATTTAAATGCACTGATGCCAGTTTTAAGTCTATAAAACTGCTTTATTTTTTCATTGATGGTGGTCTGAAATGCACATTTGTCATCCCCACTCCATTGCTGCCTGGCCCTGTAAAATTTTTTGATTGTAAAAAAGAACAAAATTATCCCAATACATTATCTTGTGATTTAACTGTTAAAAAAAAGAGAGATGAAGAAGAAATGTAAATAATATCAGCCTGTGCTTATTAGATTGGCAAAAATAAGTTTACTCAACCTGGCACACATGTGAAAACTTTGTATACTCTTCCGTAGTCACTGATAATGTAAACTGGTGCTGCCTTCTCAGAAATCAATTTGGAAATAGATAGCAGAGACCATTAAAGCATTTATTCTGCAATATTTTGCAGGAAAATGATCTGTGCTAAATAAAAACCATAAGCAAAAGTGTTTATTGTGGCATTATTTATTTTTCTTTTTTATTTTAAAGATAGTAAAATACAACAAAACAAGACAGAACAAAACCAATGAAGACAGTGCAGCAAAGTTGGTACAGAACTTCAGGATACCTGGAAAACAATAATAGCTACCACAGTATATCTTGTTATCTTCCTTATAGTCCATCCCATCAGGTATAGCAAAATCAAACTAAAAACAAAGCAATAAAACCAATCAGAACAAAATATTGAATAAAGCAAAACAATCAGAACAACGCAAAATAGTGAAAATAATATTGGACTTCTGAGACAAACTAGAAGGAAATCTTCTGTATTTGCTATATTGTATACTGCTATCCTCTGAAGAGGGGTCAGACCACTGGCCCCAGGCCTGCGTAATCAACCAAATAATACAAGCATTTAGTCACTTTATGTAACTTAGTTGCTATCAACTCAGGCTGACCATCTGGTTGCTTAGGGGGGCAAGTGGTTTGCTGGCTTTTCTCTCTCTGTCATGCAAACAATTTGCGCTTTTTATCAGAAGGCTGGATCATTGATTTCTTGGTTGGTTCCGGCATGGTGGATTCTCGGGAGAGCCTGCCTTTTCTCTCCTGGCGCGCACACAGCTTGCGCTGCTTCTATGGCATTATTTATAATGGTGGAGAAAAAGTTGGCAATAAGATAAATGTCCAATAGAAGGAACTAGGAAATTAAAATGGCAGTTGTGAAATTTGTGTAATTACATACATAGGCAGTACTAGGATATGTGAATAAATATTACCAGAATGTATCAAGTTAATTTAATTCTGAATGTTACAGTGTATCTATAGCAAGTAGAATGTACTTAGGGTACCTCCAACTGTAGTGGAAAGAACATTTGAGTTAGAAATATCTGGACTGATATATAAGCCAATAAATTGATGCGGGGGGAGGCCTTAGGAGGGGAGGGGCACAAGTGAGACAAAACAGCTGGCGGTTCTTCTGATTAGCCAGCAGGGTGAGATCATCAGTTACAAGGGTAAATTATTAATTCTCAGTTTATGAAGGTTGGTACAATGGTACAATCAGGAATTCTGTATATTTGGTTATACTGTAATGGTTACAGGGGTCAAGAAAGTAATTACAAAGCCATGAATCAGCTACAGAGCTAGGCAGTTTCACAGTAATAGTTTTAAAAAGATAGCTTCTGTTGTACAGTTTTTCCTTTTCAGTATACATATCATAATCATACGTCAGAGACTTTTAGTGAAAGTTAAGGGAGGTTATGCCTATAAAGCATTTATCATGGTGCCTAAATGACAGAAGTTACCCAATAAATGGCAGCAATTATAATTAACATAATCACATATGGTCATTAACATTATATGGAAAAAGTTAAACAATATAAACCAAAAACGATGATCTTATTAGAGTTGTGGGTGAGTTTTTTCTAAAGTGTTACGATTGAAAAAAACACATGATGGCTTTTACCCATCCATCTGACCATCGTCCTTTAGGCCCTCGATTCAGGGCTCTTTCTAGTTTCTCAGCCTGGTTTCTATCATTTGTCCCCACACAGCACAGATCCAGAACGTCTTGCTTATCACAAAGGCTCTGTTCCCAGCAGAGTATTACAAATACAACAGCTAACGGTATCATTCCTTGGATAAAACCTCACCTTGAGGCATTCAATCTAAATTGGTCTGAGTCTTATTTTACCTCTGTTGGTCTTACCAATGGCGTTTAGTTTTGAAAAGAAATCAGTGTTTCCATAGTACTTAACATAGTTTTATTTCATTTCATGATGAAAAATCAAAATTGCATTTATCTTGTTCTTTAACGGGTCAACAGCCATTGTTAGGTGATTGCCACATGCTTTTTCTGTTGTCATGTGTTTATTTTAAGGGTAAAGGAGCTCTGGCTTACTGTAAAATACATTTTACAGTGTAATTGACCTGGACTTGAACTGAAGAGGAAGCATTATCTCTGTTATTTCAGATACCTCAGAGGTCAATTTAGAAGATATGAGGATTTCAGTAAGTTCATAAATCATATCTTAAAGCTCATCTAAATAAAAATAAATGACTACAAGACTTTCTTTCAGGAGAGGCAAGTTTCATTAGTTATATGTGGGATATTTCACCCCTTACCCAATCCTTCCCTGTTAAATTTTTTAGTATACTTTTAAGGCTTTTAAAAATTATTATTAGTGAGGTGGGGATTTAGCTTAGCAGCACAAGTGCTTGCCTGACAAGCAGGAGGTTGTGAGTTTGATCCCCAGTACCAAAAAATTTTTAAAAAGGAAAAAATTATTATCAGTGTGCATTGTTCTTCATACCATATTTTAGTGTGTCTACTTAAAAATAGTAGTGTAACTGGGCACAGTGGCACACACCTATAATGCGGGTTACTCAGGAGACTGAGGTAAGAGTTCAAAGTTCAAGACCAGCCTGGATAACTTAGCAAGAGCTGGTCTCAAAATAAAAATAAATGGGGCTGGTATAAGGCTCAGGGCAAAAGCCCCAGTTTCGATATCCAATAACACACACACAAAAATGTGGTATTGTAAGATAAATGTTAATGCATAGCTGCAAACTATTAAAGTCTAACTGCTGAATTATTAGATGTTTCTCTGGATTACAAAGTGATAAACTATTCTGTGGCAACTGTGACTCTTTCAGAATTAAGGAAAGGTCAGCATTCTAGAACAAGCCTCTTGTGATTCAGATGTTATAATTCCCTTAGAGTGGGAAAAGCAGAATAAGACTTCAGCTCTCAGTCTTTGCTCAGCAGTGGAAGAAGGCAGAATTAATTTCTTCTTAGGCAAGTGGTTGTTAACTTGGCTTATTTCAGTAAGAATTACTGATTATACTAGGCAGTTTTTCTGCCATTTCTAACAAAATACATTGTAGGGTGGAAAGTTTATTTTGATTCCTAGTTCTGGAGGTCCCAGTCCAGGGTCAAGCAGCCCTATTGCTTTGGGTCATCGTCCTTGATGGTACATCATGGTAGAAACTTGCAGTGAAGCTAACCACTTAGGTCATGAGACAAGAAAAGAAAGAAAAGGAAGGATGGCCCGGGTGTCACATTCTCCTCCGAGGGCAGGCCTCTGGTATCCTCTTAATAGGCCCCACCTTGTGAAAGTTCCACCACCTCCTCAGCAGTGCCATCCTAAAGACCAAGCCTTTATCACATGGACCTTTGGAGGACATTAAGCATCATAACTATACTGTATAAAAAAGTGGGGAGGAGGTTGCATCTTCTTGAAACCATTGAATACAATAAGCAACTTTGCTTATTCCCTATAGCTATATTATTTAGCCTTATTCTAGATCAAAAGCAAATATAAAAGCCACCAAAATAAAAGTATATACACTTCAGCAGTTCACCCTACTAATGAATGCCAGGAAGCTGATGGCCACCACTTTGAGCACCTCTTGTCACTTTAGAGGGCAAAGGTAATTTTGCTTTATGATGTCTCAAAAACTTCAGTATTAAAATATTTATACAAGTGGATATAGCTCAGTGGTAGAGCACTTGCCCAGCATGCAGAAGGCCCTGAGTTCAGTCTGCAGTACCACCAAAAAAAAAAAAAAAATTTTTGTAATTTTTAAAGAAATTATATTTATACAAGGTTTTCTTTTCCTGATACATACATTTATTTATTTGTTTTGGCAGACTCTGTACATGCATGTTTTGCTCATTTCAGACATCTCAACAGAAACTCACTGTGCTGATTCTGTTATAAAACTAGTTAATTGGTTCTCTAAACCTCCTCTGTTTCCTAGGTGAAAAACTAGATTCCAGAGGATTTCTGTTTGGGCTTTAGTGTGGATCCAAGGTTGCCTTAACTTCTCAAATTTAATATATTTTCCCTCCACTGAACACTTTATATCACTCTTATCTTAAAAACTTGAGGATAAGAAAAAAATGAAATCCATGAAAAATGAACTTGGTCTTACCTGAGATTCATTTCAGGACTCTTTCTAAAAAATAAGTTCATTTAATCAAACTTTGAATTTTAGTCACTTATAAAGTGAAAAATTCATTACAGGAATTAAACTTACTGCTTTTAATTTACATGTTGGTGGACCCCCGCACATTATCTTGTACCCACAACTTAGTCTGTAGCTGTTGCTAGTAGCTGATGCTCCATACTTCCTCTTCTGCGTGTATCATAGCCAAATTCTCTCTTCATTATATATTGTTATTGTTTATTATGTAAGAGAATGCAATCAAAATCAATAGGAAAATAAATTCCAGTTAATGTTCATTCTCTCAGCAGTTCTTTGCTGAATCAAATCTATTCAGCAAATAAGGTAGTTATTCATAAATTAGAAAAAAAATAGGGAGCCATTGCTTTATTATGACTGTTTATTTTTTTCATAGCCCAGGATGCACCTCCACTCAGCAAGGCTGGACAGGATGTGGTTTTGTATCTGCCCACAGACGAAGTGATCTTAGATGGCCGTGAAAGCTCAGATGACCATGCCATCATCCAATACGAGTGGACGTTGCTACAAGGTGACCCATCAGTGAACATGAAGGTAATGCAGGTCGTCCTCACTAATGAAAACTGATGCTTCCAGGAAGCAGTCTTTACAATGTCCTTTCCCTTATATTCCTAAAATGCCTGTGAGCTAGTAGAAGAGACATAAAACAGAGAAAGTAAAAAGTTGTCCCAAAAACGGGACAGTGAGTTTTCTAATAGAGTTATCCATGGTTTTGATTGCTTTGAAGTTTGCCTCATTTATGCTGCTTTTTCTTGTCATTTAAAGAAAAACACTATGTTTTATTTCAGTGACTCAGATGACTTAAAAATCTTATTTCTTATTTTACCTAGTTCAAGATTCAGGTTGACATTTTTGAAAAGTACAAAGGATAATAAATCACACAGTGAAATGATCCAGAAAGTAAATGGCGAGGCCTGCTTGCCGCCATTGTGCTAAGAAGAGAGGGCTAGGGCAGCACAGGTTCCCACTCAGGTGTTCCCTGATGGGCTCATCTGGGTGCAGCTGGACTTGCTGCCAATGGGAGTGAGCCTTTTGTGCTGGGGCTGCCTACACATAGTATCAAGTCGTGAGGCGAGTCAGGACTTTTTAGCCAAGAGCATTTCCTAACTTAGGCACATTCATGCAAACCACTCTAACCCAAGCATGATAGCATACACCTGTGATCCCAGCACTCCAGGAAGATCGCCATGAGTTCGAGGCCACCCTCAGCCTCATAGGGAGTTCAAGGCCAGTCTGGACTACATAGTGAGACCCTGTCTCACAAGCACAAAAACAAACCACTCTGACTGGAAGAAGAAGGTGAAGTAGGAAAACACCAGTTTACAGTGTACTGGAACTAAAGCAAAAACAGTAATCTCCAGTCCCATTACACTTATTTAAGTATGCTTATTTACTCAATAATTACATAGTCTTAGAACTGGACTAAACCCTTGTTTAGCATCTTACTCAACCTCTCACCAAATAAGGGCCCCTTCTACAGCAAGCCGTCCATGAGCTGTCTGCACTCTGCCTGCCTTTTCTGTGAACAAAAGCTCACTGTTATACATCATGTCTTATGACATGTTAATCAGCTCTAATTATTAGACAAGCAGATCTCCACTACTTCTGTGCATCAGTGCTAGTTCCTCCCTTTGGAAAAACATTGAAAACATCTTTTTATTCTGCACAAAAGACCTTGAATTGATTCTTGGAACATACACCATCCAGCCTAGTCTAGATATTTTAGATTAGTTTACACTCTTCTTAAAATCAAATCCTATATTTATGCTGTGGTTCTTCCTGACACAATGTTACCTCTTAGGATCCAAATATTTTTCCTACTTCTGTTATTGAAGCTTAATTTACAGGAACTATTTTAGTGGATGCATCACACGAAAGACTGCTGCAGAGTCTTCTTGGCAGAATTACCTACAAACTGCTTCATTTTTTTCTGTGAATGCTGTTATGGAAATGGTCTCCCTTCTCCTGAGTACATGCACTTGATTAAACTTTCTTTTTACACCTTTTATATCTCAACTTTTTGGTTTTTTATCCGCAACAGAAATAATTTTGAGCTTTTATCTATCACATTTATTACCCTATTGTCTATCACATTTGTTACCCTTCTATGCATTACATCAACTGCAAGACTGATTAATAGATCTTAATTGAAATTTTGAAGTTAGAGATTGATTCAGAAAGATGGGCAAGCTAGAGATCACACTGCTAGAGTACTCCCTTGAAATGGACACTAATACTTGGCGCTTCTCAGATATATTTGTCATGTAGCTGCTGATGAACCTCCATTATCCCCCAGCTTTTTCTACTTACTCTGTGAACAAGGAATGCATAAATAAGTGCTGAGTAAAAATAATACTAATGGTTCCATATTTAACTTTTTGGAGATATTCATGAAGGGATGACAAAGTTAGGTATTTTTCATAGGCTTTTAGGGCAAACTGCTGTGCCATCAAGAGGGAAACTGAACTGATTCCCTAGGCAGGTGTACAGCAGTGACAGCAGATAGATGTAAAAGTTAAAAAGCTACCATCAAATGACAAAGCCAGCACTATGGGAGCCATCTGCTACCAAATTGTGACTCTCTTAAAATGGTTTACATTCATAAATGGCCTCATATGACATCATCATAATCATAGTGCTGTTGCTAAGCTTCAGTCAGTTCTATCTGTAATCCTGATAGCAACCTCACATGTAAGTTCAGCCCCATTCTGTGTATTAACGTTGTCAAGAAAAATTGTGAAATGGGCAAAAATTTACAGAGTGTATACCTGTCTTCCTCCTTTCATTTCCTTCCTTCCTTTCTCCCTCCTTTCTTCCTTTCTTTCTCTTTTGCAGTACTGGGAATTGAATCCAGGCCCCTACACCTGCTGGGCAAGCACTGCATCACTGACTTCCATCCTCAGCCCTTTTTAAATTTTACTCTGGGGCAGGATATCTCTAGGTTGCTCAGGCTGGACAACTTCTTTTTTTTTATTTTGAAAAGAATAAAACCAAATGAAATAAAACAGAATAGAGTCAATCAAAACAAAACAATGAACATGGTACATTACTTTAAAACAGAATACAAGGAAATTAATAATGGCTACACTAATGCCTCGTTATCTTCAAAAGAATTGCCCATACCATCAGGCATAATAAAATCAAACAAAATAGTACAGAATAAAATCAATAAAAATGAAACAATAGAATCAGTACAGGACTTCAAAACAAGATAATAGTAAAACCACAGTGAGTACCATAATGCATCTGTTATCTTCAAAGTATTTGCCTATACCATCAGGCATGATAAAATCAAACAAACGAAATAGAATAAAATCAGTCAAAACAAAACAATGAAAGACATACAGGGCTTCAAAACAAGATAATAGGAACTCAATAATGGCTACCATAATATATTTTGTTATCTTTGAAATAGCTGTCCATGCTATCAAATATAATAAAATTAGACAAACCTAAACAGAATTAAACCAAACTAAACGGAACAATGAAAATAATATGGGTTTCAAATCATGATAATAGATTAATAGTGACCACTGCCTTCCCTTTTTGACATTTCCTCCCCTTTTACTTTCACAGTATAGTATGTATTGTGCATTTTGGATCCCACTAACTCCTTTAGTTTTTGATACTAGGAAGACAACACAATATTTACCCATGTAACTGAACCATTTCATCTATGAGCATAATCTCAAATCATATCCATTTACCTACAAGAGCCTCAAAGTTATCCTTCTTTATAGCTGAGTAGCTTTCCACTGTATAAAAGTGCCATGACTTTCTTATCCAGTCTGCAGCAGATGGGCAAGCCACCCCCACTTTTCTCTGGTTCCCTGTCACATAGAGCATTGTTCTCTATCCTTTGATTTTTAGTCTATGAATCCCTGTTAGGTTAAATTTGTTTCTTGTATAAAGCATATTAAAGGACCCTGTCTCCTGATCCACCCTGCCTGTGTTTCTTTTTATTGGTGAATTAAGGCCGTCTATGTTAGTGGTTATGGCCAGCATGTTCTGCTTCGTCTCTACCATGCTGTTTTCCTGCTGTTGGTTGCCTGCTTTTCCCCTCCATTCCATTGTCTGCCCCATTCAGTGATCCCCCTCTGCCACTGTTCCTGTAACCAAAGTCTTTTCTATGTCTCTCCAGAATGTCTTTCAGTAGTCTTTATAGGGTTAGTTTGGTGGTCATGAATTCTTTCAGTTGTTCTTTGTCATGGCTCTATCTTGTTTCTCCATTAATTTTGAAAGAGAGTTTGGCAGGGTACATCAATCTGGGTTGGAAGTTGTTTACTTTCAGGACTTGAAATACAAGTTCTTCTTGATTTGGTAGTTTATGTTGAGATGTCTTTATAGGTGATATGTGTCATATAAACATATCCTTTATAGGTGATATGTTTCTTTTCGCTAACAGATTTTTAATATTCTGTTCCTGTGTTAAATTTCTGGGATCTTGATCATTATATGTCTGAGTGTAGATTCATTTTGGTTATGGCTAGCTGGAGTTCTATATGCCTCACTTATCTGAATGTCACTTCGTCTTCCCATACTTGGGAAATTTTCTGATTTATTTCTGTAAATAGACTTTTAATTTCATTTGTGTTGACCCCTGCTTTTTCACTCACACCTATTATTCTTAAGTTTTGTTTCTTTTGGTTATCTTGCAGCCATTGAATTGTTATTTCCTGGTTCCTTGTTATTTTTAAGCGATCTTTACCGATCATAAGAAGTAAACCTGTCTTCAAGTTTTGAAAGTCTGTCTTTGGTTTCTTTCAAGTGGTTTTGCCAGCTTTCAATGGAATTTTTAATTTCCTAGATATCTCTTTGAATCTGTTTCATGTATTCTAAATGTTTTTATATTGTTTTCCTCATTTTCCTGTGCTCCTCTATTCTTCTTTCTGTGTCTTCTTTAGAGGTGCTTTAGCAATTCTTTTATTACATTTTTCATTTCTTCTTTTACCTGAGATAGTATTTCTGTTCTAATTTCTTCTATAGCTTCATGAAGTTGTTTCTTTACTTCAGTTACCATCACTTTAGAAATTTCAGGTGTACAACTCCTGATCTCTTCCATATTTACATCTCCTGGACCAGCTCTGCTTGGGCTGGGGAGGCCAGAGTCTGCCTTTTGTTCTTCATCTTGACATATTCCTGGGTTCTTCCAGACAAGTGGGTAGTGGGGTCCCAAGCACTTCCTGCATTGGCTACAATTTCTCTGAAGCAAGACCATTTGGTTCTTCTAGCTAATTCTGGCTACGGGTATCTGATGGTGGCCATTGAATGCGCTGGTGCAGGCCTGTCTACTGTTTTTCCCTTTTGCCCTGGTCTATACAGGCTCTTCACTCCTGTTTGCCAAGCTTTGACACCTCCCTGTGTCTTGAGATACTTTTATATCATGTTCTAGGACCCATCTTTTCACACCCAAATGACCCAATCCTTGGGTCCTTTAAAAACAACAACAAATCAATGAAATTCTCACCTAAAAAGAATACACTGCCAGTTTCATCATGATAAAGTTAATAACTAGACTTTTTGTTTAGCATTTAATATGTGTCCAGTATCACAATGAACACTTTGTGTGGACTAAGCATGCAGAAAGGCTCATGTTCCTGGTTTGTCTTCTTCATTTATGAAGAAAGAACAGAAGAGAGAGATTAGGAAGCTGAGGCAGAAAGATTGCAAGTTCAAAGCCAGCCTGGGCAGCTTAGTGAGACCCTGTATAAAAATAATAAAAGGTTAAGATGGGATGTTGCTCAGTGTAAAGGCTCTGAGTTCAGTCATCTGTACTGTGAAAGAGAAAGTAGAGTAGAGGGTATTGGTCAAAACCAAGGGAGTTATACATACGCTTAGTTGAACATTGATCTCTAATACATTCATAAAGGCAAGAAGACACATTTTTCAGGCAGCTCATTAGATGACATGGAATTTCATGATTATTAAATATAGTACATTTAAATCTAAAATCAGAATGTAAAATAAGACATTTAGGAACATGATACAGAGTGTTTCATTTAGGAATATGAAAGAGATGTTTAGGAGTATTTGGAATTCACAAATCGCACTCACCCAATGTTTAAAATGTTTTCATTACACAATTGCCATAGTCCTCTTGGGCTATTGTAACAAAATGCCATAACTTGGTGGCTTTTTAAAAAGTTTATTTCTCACATTTGTGGGTGCTGGAGGTCCAAAATCTAGGTTCTATCAGTCTTAGCTTTTGTGCACTAATCTGAACAGATCCAAATGCAAGTGAATTCTGGACAGCAAAGGTGTCTGGTAGGATCTGCATCTGGATCCATGTTTCCCATACTGGAGAAGAGGGGCCAGGTGTAGTAGAATGGTACACAACCCAGAGGGAGAGGTTGGCCCCTTCACAGGGCTACTCTGTCCTTCCAACCCCAGCGCTGGACAAGAGGCTTCCCAGCAAACCCCACTTCTGCAGCATTTAGTCTACACAGCTTTGCTGCCCAAGCACACTGATGTGCTCACCTTCAGAGAGGGCAGGCTCAGGGTGATGTCCCTGTCCATGTGGATGTCTGACCCACTCCCAGCCTTGTGGCCTTGTTGGCCTCTTAAAAAATGCGTCCTCACTTCACGCTGAAGGCCACACTTAGACTGGCCAGGACTCGGTGTCCCTCTGCCACACCAACCCTCCAGATGTCCATCCACAATCAGTCCTAGTCTACCTTCCCAGCTCCCTACCTTGGACACAAGCTCCACAAAGGCTGGCTTTTCATGGTCTTGGGGTTTCTTGTCTTCATTCAGGCAAATCAACTAGCACAGAGCTCATCGATGCTCCTTCTTGCTTGCTACCTTTCTCTCTCTCCTCCTTTCTCTCTCTTCCTTTTCCTGAAGGCTGCAAGTCCTCTTGTGGACACATTGCAGTATGTTCATAATTGGCTACGCTATCCCCTGTGTTCCCAAATCCCAACAGACAATAAATGGAGACGTAGCCTCCTGCCCTGCTACCTCCTAGAAAGGTCAGCATGATTTTGAACCAGAGTCAGGGAGCTAGAACCTACCATCACCCCAGCCACCACCTCCACCTAGGCAGCTCCTGTCCCTTGCATTGTTGTGGCTATGCCATAGCTCAGCCCAGCACTGACGCCCTGTGGCCATGGTGTGAGGTCACAACTGACCCTCCACAAGCTGCATGTAGGGGTGGGAGAGGAAGAGTTCCAAAAGAAAGGGGGCACTGGGCCACATCCCACTGGGGCTCAGGTCTCCTGACCACTGCAGTGACCTTGAAAGGAGAGAAGGTGGGCTCAGACCACGGTAATAAAGTGCATGTGGGGAGAAAAGGTTAAATTCTGGATATGTTTTAACATAGAACCAATGGGACTTTCTGATATATCGGAGTGAGCTGTGAAATGGTGTCGGGGCTACCACAACTCTGAGGTCCCAGGCTAATTTTTATCTCATTTGAGTCTTACTCATCTGAAATGCTCGTCTTCTCTGATGGTTCTCAGGCTTTCTGTCACTTTAAAGATGGTGTGTTTTTGTTCCTAGGATCAACTGCCCACTCCAAAATCTTATGGAGTTGTCTTACTGCTGTTAGCATTTGTCTCTCCCCCCCCTCCTCATCCCTCGTCTCTGCCTCCCTCTCCCTCCTTGCCTCTTTCCTTTCCCTTCCTTCCTTCTCTCTCCCCTCTCCTTCCTCCTCTTCTCTTTCTCTCTCCACCTCCCTCTTAACACTTTGCATTTTGTTGCTCACTTGTTTGATAATCTCTTAGTGGCTGTGCCTTAAGGTAATCCAGCAACACAGTACTGAAGCTGGTTACATCTCATATAAGAAAAAGCATAGTATATACAACTGAGTAGGATTTATTTTGCTTAGCATGATGGTTTTAAGTTCCTGAAAATGACATGATTTCATTCTTTATGGCTGAGTAGTACTCCACTGTGTATACATACTACATTTTCTTTGTCCATTGATCTGCTGATGGGCTCTAAGCTGTTTCCAGAGTTTAGCTATTATGAATTGTACTGCTATAAACATGGGTGTACATGTATGATTACAGTAAAATTTTTATTTTAAAGATAATAAAACCAAAACAGAATAAAGCCAATCAAAACAAACCAGTGTAAGTGACACAGAACTTCAAAACACTAGGAAATCAACAATGGTTACCATAATGCCTCTTGTTGACTCCAAGATAGCTGCCCATACCCTCCGACATAGTAAAAATCAAACATAACTGAACAGAATAGAACCAATAAAAACAAAACAATCAATGCAATAAAGAACTTCAAAACAAGATGATAGTAAATCCAAAATGGCTACCATAATATATCTTGTTATCTTTGAAATAGCTGCCCATGCCATCAGATATAATAAAATCAAACAAAACAGAATAAAACCCAATGCAACAAAACAATAAAAATGATATAGGACTTCAAAGCAAGACAATAAAGAATCAACAATGGCTACCACCCTCTGAAGGAGATCCCCCACAGATGCTACACTGGGCATTGTTATTCTCTGAATAGATGACCAGACTACTGGCTCCAGACCTGCAAAGTCAATGAAACACTAAACACTACAAGAGTTAAATTGTATTCTACTGCAATAGCCATCATTGCAGCCTGTGTTTCTCCAGATCAGCCAGTTGCTTATGACAGCAGGAGGGGTGATTGGCTCTTCTTGTTTCCCAGCCCATGCACTGGAAGAGGCTGGCATCTGGCTCTCCCTCCAGCAGCCTGCGCTTGGTGCCTATTTTCAGAGAGGGCTTGCTTCTTGTTGGCTTGTTCTCTTCCTCCACAGTCCGTGAATGGCGCTGATTCATGGTAATAGGCTGGCATCTGGCTCTCCCCGCAGTGGCCCGTGTATGGTGCCAATTTGCAGGGAGGGCTTGCTTTTTTGATGACTTCTTGTTCTCTTCCTCTGCAATATGCAAATGGTGCTGACTCACAGGAAAAGACTGGCACCCCTCTATTCCCCCAGTGGCCTGCATGTGGTGCTGATTCACAGGGAGGGTTTGCTTCTTGTTGACTTCTTGTTCTCTTCCCCCATAATGTGCAAATGGCACTGACTCATGGGAAAATGCTGTCATCTGGCTGTCCCCCACGCCCCACAGCATCCTGCACATGGTGCTGATTGGCAGGGAGGGCTTGCTTCTTATTGACTTCTTGTTCTCTTCACCCCAAATATTTTTAATTTAAAGGAAGGATCTCTCTCTCTCTCTCTCTCTCTCTCTCATCTCTCTTTCTCTTTCTTTTTTCTGGTGTTGGGAATTGAACCCAGGGCCTCAAGCATGCTAGGCAAGCCCTGTAGTACTGAGCCATGTCCTGAGGCCCAAAGATAACTATTGTTAATCTTAACAATTCTGTGGCTGTTGCCAGGCCATCTGTGTGTTTTTCAAACACAGTTTCAGGGAAATGTGGGGCAAGCGGCCTCACTGATGGTCAAAGACTACATGGGAAAGTGGCCTTCCCAGAAGCCACATGAGGATGGAAGGGAACCAGACTGTTACCAGGGAGAACCCTGGAGTTCAGGGAAATTTTTAGTTGCTTTGGTTTTATATTATTTATTTTGGAAGATGAGAGAAACTTGAGCATAGTAATAGCAGAGCCATTTAAAAGAGAAACTGATTGATGAATCAGGGTTCTAAAAGTCGCAGAAGGAAAGTCAAGGACCGGGAGAGATTAACCCAGAGCATAGGACGGACAGTTCATCCCTTACAGGAGTCAGGAAGGAGGTGACCATGGGTTCAGGGCTATGCTCAATAAGAGGTGAGTGATACAACCATAACCATGGTCCTGGTTTTCTTACTGAAGTAAATGAAGCCACTTGCAGAGAGAGGTGGGGCTTGATACTCAGCATGGAGAGGAGCAAGTTTGGAACAGTGGCTACTAAGGCCAAATAAAGAGATTGTCAGTCAAGGATGCTGCCAGCTTGGATAATGTCAGAACTGGTGTGTTTGAGATGGGGCCAAAATAGTGCAGGATGGAGTACTCAGCAGCCCTAGACCTGGAGTAGAGGCAGGTGGTGGCCCTGCTCCAATAGCACTGATTTGCAATCCTGTGGCTGCTGGACTCCGTTCTCAGATCTCCTGCCTAAACATGAGCTATTCCATTTGTGTGTCAGGTGCCTCAACCAGGAACCCTGAAACTGTCCCACCTTCAGGAAGGAATGTACACTTTACAGCTGACTGTGACAGACACCGCGGGTCAGAGAAGCTCAGACAATGTGTCAGTGACAGTGCATCCCAGGCCCTACCCTCCAGGAGGTGAGAAAAAAGTCCTTCCCTTGCATGTGCCACAGCCAGTTGCACCGACTGTCCTTGAAGGTGGTGGTGGCTGTTTTACATCCTCACTATGCATTCCATGGCTCTTCCTTTTTAAAATTTGTTTTAATTTTATTTATTTAGGTCGTTGAATGAGAGGAGTTTTGTTTTGGTTTGGGGTCTTTTTATATAAAAATATAATAATGAAAACAGGCTCCATTATGTTTTAGAATATTTTGACTCCACATATTGAAGTGGAGGGAACCCTCGCAGGAGTTGAGAATAGACCATGTGACCTACTTGGCCCTGTTAATACTTCATCTTTTCTCATTTATCTTCACAAAAGGTAACTTCTGACTATTGCGAGAGAGGATTTTGTTTGAAGATGGAGGACTTTTTGATGTGCATGTTCAATGAGTACAGCTGCGGAGTACAGTTAAAACATTCTAATTCCTAGAAGTAGAAAGCAGAATGGTAATTACTGGAAGCTGAAACAATGTAGCAGACCATGGTCAATGTTTCCCTCAAAAAAGAAATGAGCTCTAGTGACCTACTGCATAGCATGATGGCTATAGTTAATAATATATCATATATTGAAAAATTACTAAGAGTAGTTTTTAAATGTTCTTCCTATAAAATGGTAAGTACTTGAGGTGATGGAAAAGTTGGTTAAGTTGATTTAATCATTCCACAGTATATAAGTATATCAAAACATTGCTTTGTACCCCATAAATATACTATTATTATTTGTCAATTGAAAATAAAATATAGAATAAAAAACGAAAATCACACCACAGAGTAGAAGACTTAGTTCTTAGGTACAATAAATTGTTGATATAATAGGTCATTTCAAAATTTTAAGAAAGAAACAAAGAATGTGACTAAGGAGTACAGTTAAGACAAGCTAAATTATGTAAAATAGGTGGGTCAGTTGGAAAACACTACTTAAAAATTTTTAAACACAATACAGATGCATACATTAATATAATTTAGAATATATAAAATAGAATGTCTTACACTGTGTTTCACAATATAAAATTCCTTTATTTAATTCATCTGTATTACTTTCCCAAACATACGCCTTTCTAAGATTAGCTCAGGTTTAAAAATGCCCATTATACGGAATTTGGCAGTACTAAAGATGCAGTGGTACTGTAGGGAGGAGCTCACATGATTGACTTCTGGAGAACTGCTGAGATATTGTGCCACTGACCTATAATTTGGTCAATGGGTATTTTCTTACTGTCTGAAGTGCCTGGGATCTGTGCTGAGCAATGGAGACAGAGCAGTAAACTCAGTAGATACAGTACTATCCTCTTGAAGGGTCTAGTGTCAAAAAGCTGTGCTGTCACTAGCCATAACTCTAGCAATCTTGCAGCAAGTCTCTGAAATTCTTGAATACTCAGGATACAGATCATAAATACCAAACTGAAGAATAAGGATACAAGAATTGGAATATGACTGATACACTTCTATACTTGTAATAATTGGAATATGACTTTGGATTTAGCCTTCCTCCAAAAACATAATTTGCATAAGCAGCACTAAAATTTTGGTGGGCTGACCACTCCCTGATCAGCCAGGTTTAAGCTTCCTATAATGAAGGAAGAGGCAACTACACATGGATAAGCCAGTGCCCAACACTTGACACCCTGGCAACGTGAGGTAATTACTAACCCATGAGGTGCCAGAGATGGTGAGTTCATCTCTCCTACCTGGATTTGAGCAGCCTAGATTGACTGCAGCTGTACAAGAGAACAGTCATCTACAGCGAACATTTTCAGGTACCTTTGTGGCCAGGTATGAACCACAACCACTGGGAGCAGAGTACTAGGGATGCTCAGAGCTCACCTGTATAGGTTGGGGTGAGGGGCTCACCTTGGGAAAAAGATGCAGAGAGCCTGTCATCCACACAAAAATTAGAACACAGTTGCTTTTGTCCAGCCTTGGTGGCTGTGAGGGATGAAGAGCCTGTGTAAACATGAGCAGCTGGCTGAGCCCTCAGCAGCAACTGATTCGCTGGTATATAGCCTCAGGCCAGATTTCCAGGTGAACTACCAGTTATAAATTTCTGGCCCTTCTCCGAGTAATAAAATAAAATGCATTTAAAGTAGCAGAGAAGGATGTGAACCACTTACTGAAAGGCTACTCAGCTATCATTATTATTTACAGATATAAGTTTATATAGGAAATAAAAATGAATCAATGCAGTACTACTACAGGTATCACTAGAAATCACTTACTGATTGTATTGGAAGAATATGCTATGGGTTAAAGTTGATGAAACATCATATATAAATAGTGAAAAACAGCAGCAGGAATAAAAAGGAGTTTCTGCCTCTTCTATTACATATACTGATTTTGTAATTCCTAACCCAGCTTTTATGGTAACCAAGAGTGGCCTCCACCAGCATAAACAGACAAGGGATACCCCCTTATTATATGATAGTAACCTGGTTCAATTTTTATAATGTCAACACTTTAATACTTTTTATGTGTCTGAAAAAAATGTCTATTCAAATAGCAAGTCAGAAAGCACTTCTAGTATAATCCAGACTCATGACCTCCAAATAGGATCCCCCATGATTGTCAAGATTTTTTTGTACCAGGAATCAAACTCAGGACCTCATGCTTGCCAGGCTATATCGCTGGCCCTCAGGGTATTTTCAGGGCAGCAAAAATGCCGAAACCTATATTTTTATTAATTTTGAATCTTCTTAAAAACTTTCAGCATATTTGATAAAATATACAGCACATTATTTATAAACTTGAGATGCATGTTCAGTAATATACTATTGATCATGATGTATGGTCAAAAAGTTTGGAAGCCAGGCATGGTGGCACATGCCTGTAAACCCAACGCTTGGGAAGCTGAGGCAGGGAGATTGCCATGAGTTCACATAAGTGAATTCAAGGCCAGCCTGAACTGCATAGAGAGAACCTGTCTCAAACCTCCCCCCCAAAAAAACAAAAAATGTTTGGAGACCATTAATCCAGAAGCAGGTCTATAACAAATATGGTTTTATTTCTAAAACTACACAGAAATAAGTAAAACCTTCAGATATTTAAGACTTTCATGTCATGAATTTAAGAAACAAGAAAATATTCTAACCTCATGATGAGTTGACATTTAAGGCATACCTTTTTCACATAAAAAATTTCAGTGGGTACCAGAAATCAAACTCATTCATATAAAATTATACCTAAAGCCAGAGAGGAGAATACCGGGCTCCCATTCTGTTCCAAGAACAGAGACGTCTTGGCTGCGTCCTGACCTGCCCCTGGCCCTTTCCTCTGACTGACCCCAGTGAGCTGAATTTCAGTCCTAGCTGCAGGCCTTTTGCTTCCCCTTCTTCAAGAGCTTCTGCCATTTCTTTTCTTTATTCTCTTTTCCTCCTGGATCAAAATATCTTCAAATTGCATGACAACCAGATTAACTCCTTTTCCACTAGTTTAATTGTATCTCTCACTAAAATGTGTCCAAGATTTCACCTGATTGTGTAGTATGTGCTCAGCCACCAGCCTTGCTGGGATAGCATAGTTTGCTTCTCATTTCCTGAGAGAATTGTGTAGTCCACACTTTCCCTGTAAAACCAGGAGTCTTTGTGACCTAATCCGAGATGGACACCTTTCATCTTTATTTTCAGTGCCAGTCACCTGATCTTGTGCAGCTATATAAAGTTGAATTAACCAAGTGTGAGGAAAACGCAGCGAGGAGGTCAATAAGAGGCTTCTAATCTTTCCAGAACCTATGGCTCAAGCTTGGTTAAGTTTTTCTCATTCTCCAGCCATTCTTCCCAGATGCATTTTCTCGTACCCCTGTGTCTGTCCACTTGGGTAGAATAGAAGTCTTAACTTTTCCTGTACCCCTGTAACTTGACACTTGTCTACAAACAGGTTGCATGGATATTTGCTCACGCTACCACTTCTTCTGTGACAACGGCTGCTGTGTTGACATCGCCCTGACCTGTGACGGAGTGCGGCAGTGTCCTGATGGGTCTGACGAAGATTTCTGTCAAAATTGTGAGACTGCCTTTTACCCTGTCAGGCAGGGGGCTAGCAGGGGTGGAGAAGAGATGTCTGTGTTCTCAGAATGACATGAAGACTCAGCATTCTCTCACTACCTGGCTTTGAGTATAACTTCATGTGCAAAAGCTGTGCCTTAAATAGGAATTCACAATGAGTCTCTCGTCTGAGTTGCAAATGTCAAATTTTTGCTATTGCATCTTTAAATTTTTTTTCTATTTTCCAAAGATTTCTTTTCCATCCTAAAAATGCTCCAATAACATGATTTTTTAAAAAAAAACTGTAGTAAATTGACATTTTGTTTTGATAGTCTTTAAAGAATATTTATGACACACTAGTGTATAGCTAAGTCAGGGGTCTTCCAGTGTCATGTACACAGAAATCCCCTGCAAGAAAGAAGAGCTTCAGACAGTTAAAGGAAGTGCTTATTTGAGGAAAGACAGCCAAACTCAAAATATAAGGTTTAGGTTTTGTCTCTGTTCATTTCTTCATGTATATTATTTGGAAAGCCAGTAACTAAAAGACAAGAGAATCCATGGCCCACTTGAAAATTGGAGAAAAAATTTCTTTGAGGTTGTGACATGTCCTGGATGGGTCAATTATTTGTCCCAAATATCAGTGATTATTTTTGAATTTTAAAGAGAAAAAAATTTTAAATAGCAATAAAATAGTTTCAAAATAGGCTAGTAGGAGAGTAACAATAATTAATCCATTGCATATTGTTATCTTCAGTAGTTACTCAGAGTGTAAGATATAGGCATGAAACATTGTCCAAACAATATTAGCACAAGCCTTTCTTTTCAGTGAACTACTTGTTGTATAATTATTGTAACTGTCTTGTATATATATATATATTTTTTCTTTTCCCTTCCTTCCTTTCCCCTTTCCCCCATCACAGTTATCAAGGATTTTAAATGAACTGCAAATATATAATTTTAGTTGAATTTCAGAAAAGAAACCATATGACTAACTCAACTCCATTTCAGTGAGCCTTGACCGGAAGCTGGCGATTCACACAGCGGCCAGTCCTGCCCTGCCTGGCACCACAGGGCTAATCACAGACACTGGGGAGGACTCACAGTTGGAAAAGTCCCAGAAAACCATGCCCCCCGACCTGCCAGCTACCTTACCAAGCACAGAGAAGAGGAATCACTCCACCCTGGGGAGACCAGAAAGTCAAAGCAGTCCTGTGATGCCAGGTAAGGGCTTCTGGCAGGTTCTACATGAAGAGCCTCATTTTTAGTAAACGTAGCTCAAAATTTAAGTTGATTAATTAACAGAGAATTGGTTCTAGGACCCCTAAATACCAAAATCTGTGGATATTCAAATCTCACATATAAAGTGATATATATGCATATAACCTATATACAGCCTCCTGTGTACTTTAAATTTTCTCTAGATTATTAATAACACAATATAAATATAATGCAATCTAAATATTATGTAACAAATTGTACTGCTGCTTTTAGGAATTAATGACACCAAAAAAAGTCTGTGCATTTTTAGTACAGACCCTTTTCTTTTCTTTTTTAGTGTGCTTTTTTTTTTTTTTTTTTTTTTTTTTTTTTTTTTTTTTTTTTTTTTTTAGTGTGCTGAGGGTTGAATTCTAGGCTTCCCTCCTCTACCACTGAATTACATTCCTAGCCCAAAAAACAATTTTTTATCTGAGTATTTTCAATAGCAGATTGGATGAAGAACCCTTAAACATGGAGAGCTGGCTGCTACATTTCTTTGTAGATAAATTAGAGTTAGAAAGTTTTATTATTTAGTTTAAGGAAATTAATGCTCCAAGTGTTAAACTTCAGGTTATTTGGAGATGAAGCAGCATAACCTCTGCATATTTGTGTCAGTCCTCTTCACCCTGAGGAAATGAACTTAAAGAAATTGCATCATCGTGAAATGGTTTCATGTACTAAAATTCAGTGCTAAGCTTCCACTTTAAATCTATAATTTTGATTTTTTTGTGTTGTGTTTTTAAGAAGTTTAATAAAATTTTAAAATCACAGTACTAAAGTATTGCAGAACTGCGTCATTTTAAATTTCTTTTATAGTTTTCTTTTTTGTTGGGAAAGCACCCTTCTGTCCATGGCTTGCTAGTACTGCCACCTACTGGACAGATTAGTCACTGCATACAAGTCTCAGGATTCTCAATTTTCTCAGCACAGATTTGTAGGGGGAAAACAACTCCCACCTAAAGAAACAGTCCCGGGATACCAGATGTCTTTACCAGAAATGCTGAAGGAGAGAAAGGTCATAGAGAACCATGTTCTCAGTAGCCACAGTGGGTGCATTCAGGCTGCATCCCAGTGATACAGAGGCCCACATGAGTTCATGTAAACAAATTAGCAGAAGGTAGTAATGGAGGCCAAGTCTGGCCTTAACTTCTTATCTCTGGCCTCTGGTTTCCTTATCTGTCAATGAGCCCACCTCCACCCCCAGCCCCCTCTCCTTTCGAGCACTAAATCTATTCTAGGTGCAACACAGAGCCTCTTGCTCAGGCTTTGCTCCATCAGTCTTTACATGCTCTGTATTGCTTGGTGGTCTCAGAAGTGGCCCCAGGAGTGTGGCCTCAGGCTCAGAATCCTTCAGAAAATCACACCCAAGCTGCCATCAGTCAGTGCCCAATTTGAAATGCATTTGCAATCTCTGTTTTTGGCCTTTTTGTTAATAAACTTTTGGTTTGGCCTATGAAGATGTAAAGAGTGGTGTTTTCCAGAATGGAGAGATGGGCTGTCTGTTTATTCTTTATAGTACATTGGCACTTTGTTCTAATTATTAAAACAAAACAAATTTACTGTAGAAAAGTAAGAAAATATAGAAAAATATAAAAAATAATCTAGCAAATCTTTTCTATTGATTTTTGGTATAATTTAGATCTACATAATGATCATATTCATCATAGAGAATTTGTATCTATATATGATATGATTTGATTCCTCTTTTTATTTCCCAATTACCTCTCCTCCCTCAACCCTTCTTCTCTTCCGTATTTATAAAGCTTTGTTCCCATGTTACCCTTCTTTTATTATTTTTCTTTTCCCTTCCTTTCCTCCTCCCCCCTTCCTAGTTCCCCTTTCTTTTGAACCATTTTTTCCTATTTCATAGTATCTGTTATACAATTTGTCCTTATTTACACTTTCAGTTTCTCACACCAGAGAAACAATGTAGTATTTACCAATTTATTTCACTTAAGAGGATGGTCTTGCCAGGGAGATAGCTCGGCAACACAAGTGCCTGCCTAGCAAGCACGAGGTCATGAGTTTGATCCCTGTTACAAAAAAAAAAATAAAAAATAAAAAAGTGGATAGTCTTAAGGTGAATCCATTTACCTGGAAATGTCTCAAGTTTATCCTTCTTAATGGCTAAGTAGTACCCTATAATATAAAAAAACCCACATCTTTTTTATCCATTCCTCTGTGAATGGGCATTTGGGTGGTTTCCAAGATATAGCTATTATAAACTATGCTGCTACAAACATGGGTGCTCATATATCACTGTGGTATGATGATTTTAAATTTTTCCAGGAAGATACCCAGAAGGAGAATACCTGGGTCAAGTGGAACCTCTAACCCTAGCTTTTTTGAGGAATTTCCACTGATTTCTTCAATGGCTGTAACAGACTAAACTCCCACCAACAAAGGATTCTTTTTCCCCCCCACAGCCCCTCCAGCATTTGTTGATTGACTTCTTGATGATACCCATTCTTTCTGGAGTGAGATGGAATCTCAGCATTGTTTTAATTTGCATTTCTCAAATTGCCAGTAATGTCGAACATTTTTTCATATATTTATTTACTATTTGTGGATTTTTTCTCTGAAAAGTGTGTATTCATCTCAGATGCAATTTTTAGACTAGGTCTTTAAATTTGAGGGGTCTGAATTTTTTTACTTCTTTATATGTTCTAGATATTAGGCCTTTGTCTGAGAGGCAACTAGCTAAAATTTTTTCCCATTCTGTGGGTTGCACAGCAAAAGAAATTGGTAATTTCTTTTGCTGTGCAAAAGCTTTTTAATAAGATGAGATCCCAGTTGTTGATTCTTTGTATTATTTCCCATGCAATTGGGGTTTTGTTCATGAAATCTTTGCCTACACCTATGTCTTCAAGAGTTCTACCTATTCTCTCTTCAGCAGATTTAGTGTTTCTGTTTTAATGTTCAGATCTTTAATCTATTTCAATTTTAGTTTAGTGCATGGTGAGAGACATGGGTCTAGTTTTATTTAGTCTTTGGCACATGGAAAACCAGTTTTTCCTGCACCATTCATTAGAGAAGCTAGCTTTCTTCCAGTGAATGTGTTTGGCCCCTTTGTTTTGAAAAGGTGGCTGAGCATGTTTGGAGTTGTTTCTGCATCTTCTAATCTGTTCCATTGAACCTCAGGTCTAGTTTGTTTGTTTGTTCCTTTGTTTTGTTTTCTCTTTTTTTGCTAGTATCATGCTGTTTTTATCACAGTGGCTTTGTAGTATGATTTTAAGAGGGGTTGTGATGGCCCCTGCCTTACCTTTCTTGCCTAGGACTGTTATTGCTATTCTGGGTCTCTTCTGATTCCAAATGAATTGTAGGAATGATTTGTCTAATTCTGTGGTATGCTAATGTATTTTGATTGGGATTGCATTAAATCTGTATAACAATTTTGAGAATGACCAGTTTTACTATGCTGGTTCTTCCTACTCATTAGTGAAGAATATCTTTCCATTTTCTGATATCCTCTTCAATCTCCTTTTTCAGAGTACTTTAATTTTCAATGTATAGATCTTTTACTTCCTTTGTTAAATTCTTTCCTAAGTATTTAGTTTTTGGATGCTATTGTGCAAGATATTGTTTCCTTAATTTGTTTCTCAGTGTGTTTGTTATTTGTATACAGGAATGCTATTGATTTTTGAGTATAGACTTTGTATCCAGCCATACTACTGAATTTGGTTATTAAATCTACAAGTCTTTAGTGGAGTTTTTGGAGTCTTCTGTGTAGAATAACGTGCCATCTACAAATAATGATAATTTAACTTCTTCCTTTCCTATCCCTATTCCTTTTATTTCTTCCTCTTGTCCAACTGCTCTAGCTAATGTTTCCAGAGCTATATTAAATAGAAGTGGTGATAGTGTACATCCTTGTCTTTTGCCTAATCTTAAGAGTGAAAGCTTTCAGTTATTGACCAGTTAATAGGATATTAGCTGTTGGTTTGTCATAGGTGGCTTTTATCAAATTGAGGTAAAGATCGTCTATTCCAATTTTCTATAGCATTTTTATCATGAATGGGTGTTGGACTTTATCAAATGCTTCTTCTAGGTCTACTGTGATAATCATGTAGTTTTTGTCTTTGGCTCTGTTGATAATGGTGTAGTACATTTATTGATTTGTATATGTTGAACCATCCCTGCATCCCTTGGGTGAATTCTACTTGATTTTGTTTTTGTTTTGTCTTGTTTTTTTGATCATGGTGTATAATCTTCATGATGATTTGCTGCATTCAGTTTGGTTTTTGCATCTATGTTCATTAGGGAGATGGCCTGTAGTTGTCTGTTTCGGTTGAGTCCTTCTCTGGTTTTGTTATCAGGGTACTACTTGCTTCTAGGAATGAGTTTGGGATTATTGCTTCCCTTCCAATTTCATTAAAGAGTTTGAGAAGTAGTGGTATTAGATCTTATCTAAATTTCCCTCAGGACCTGGGATTTTCTTTGTTGGTAAGTTTTTAATTACATTTTCAATGTCTTTGACTGATACTGGTTTATTTAGAATTCTTACATCTCCTTGAGTCAGCTTCAGTAGTTCACATGTATCTAGGAATCTGTCCATTTCTTTTGTGTTCCCCATCTTATTAGAGTATATGTTCCTGGAGTAGGTATTGATGATCTGGATTTTCACAGGATCCATTGTGATTTCACCCTTTTCATTCCTAATTGCATGAATTTGAGTCTTTTCTTTCCTCGTTTTGATATGGGTTTATCAATTTTATTTAATCTTTCAAAGAACTAACTCTTGAATTTACTGGTTCTTTGTATTCTTTTCTTAGTCTCAATTGCATTAATTTCTGCAATTTATCTTTATAATTTCCTCCCACATTCCAGCTTTGGGTTTGATTTGTTCTTCTTTTTCTAGAAATCTGAGGTTCAACATTAGATTGTTTATTTGAGCTTGTTCTGTTTTTCTGATGTGAGAATTCACTGTTATAAATTTTCCTCTTAGGACTGCTTTCATCAAGTCCCATAAGTTCCAATATGTTATATCGGCATTATCATTTAATTGTAGATACTATTTAACTACTTCTTTAATTTCATCTGTGATTCATTGGTTGCTTCTTTAGGAGGGCATTGTTTAATTTCCAGGTGTTTATGTAGTTTTGTGGTTTCTTTTGCCAATGACAAATCTCTTCACTAATATGTTTATCACACTTCCTTCTGGTTACCTTCATTTGTACACATGCATACATATTTACTCACTTTTAATGAGGCCAGAATAATATTGTTTTTATAAAACTTTTATTTTTATCACTTAGGAATAAATATTCATCAAATATATAATTTTTAAATTCAGAAGTGAAGAAGATAAAAAAAAAGAACAGAACTTTGAAAATGTTAAAGAGAGCCCTTCTAACACTAGTTTCTGTGTAGACTGTTTCTTATTTACTTCCTCTCATTGTTGAGACAAAATACCCAAGTGTTGATTTGTATATGTTGAATCATCCCTGCACTCAAGGTTAAAGGAGAAAAGATTTATTTAGTTCAGTTTGTAAAAGTTTCAGTCCATAATTGGCTCCAAGGCAGAGGAGAACAATTTATGGCAAGCAAAAGTTAGCAAAAGCAACAAGGGACAGACAATCTTATTTCTGTCCCTTATATTGTATCCAGTCTACCAGGCTTAGGCCAGTGCCAGACCAATCAGTGGACTGATTTAGTAATCACCCTCCCTTAATCCTAGCACCCTTAATCCTGGCATTCATGAATCAACCACATACTGTAGATTCTGCAACCTCTGAAAAAGTCCAACCTATGTCTGCATGAGGCTTTGGGGAGGCATCTAGACACAAGCCATAAACAACAGCAGCTGTCTTCCTAACCACTCCTATCCTAATGTCCCTGGCCTACAATTTCTTGTGAGTTAAAAACCTGGCATAATAGAAATAGATTTAAAAGTGCATTCTTGTTTGTGACATTTGCTTGAGTTTTAAAAGGACTATGAGCTAGTCCAATGAATATGGACAAGTAATGTTTTCTACTGCCTACTTCCCATAAAGATGCCCATAGTAAGAAGAAATAAGACCTGGCTCACCACAGACATGGGCATGAGATACTAAGATCAATGCTAATAATGTAGTATAAAAAGTAAGGATTGTCGTTTCTTATCTATCAGTCACATTGAAAAAGGTGAAAATTTATTGTAATGCTTCTCATGGTAGGAAGAAACAAGTCTCATACACTTCTAGTGGAAATAAACTCACCATGATCTTCTATAAAGTAGTTACTGAACCCTTAAACTGTGAATGCCTTGATCCACTTATTCCACTCTTCAGGATTTACTCCAAGCACATTACTAGGGATAAAATAAAGATCACACATAAACATTTGGTTATAGAAGTAAATACCCAGGACACTGAGCCCCAGGCTGGGAGGAACACAATGCTCCAGTGTGGCTGAGTTTGCCAGGCACCTAACACACAGTGACTGGATTGTTGTCCGATATGCTTGCAGCTGTGGGGCCTGTTCTCTGTGTGGTCCAAGTCATTCATTAACACGGCTGTCTTATTGTATCCAGCCGGCCAGAGGAGAGAAACCTGGTTTCTAGCCCTGCAGAGTGCCAGAAAAGTAGTGATGTTTTCACATTCACATGGGATGTGGGTTTTTTTGGCAACTTCAGAATGCATGTCTAGCTTAGCTGGTCAGCCGAATTATTTAAAGAAATAAAGTACAGACCTGGGAGAATGTGTGCTTTCTTTAGAGAAGCCTGGAGTTCTCCATGTTTTTTGTGGATTCTTTGGCTAAATATACCTAAACCTCCCTGCTTACCATATCTCCGAAAGTAACTAGAATGATCCTTTGTGTTGTTACAGAAAATATTTTAAGGATGTTCTTTTCTTTTCTTTATTTTAAAGAGAATAAAACAATTTCAAAACAAGATAATTAGAGAATAACTATGGTTAATACATTGCATGTTGTTATCTTTAAATTAATTACTCAGAGTACAAAATATTGGCATTTAATTGTCCAGATAACATTAGTACAAACCTTTCTTTTCAGTATAACTATCATATATATATATATATATATATGTCTCAAATATATATACACACACACACATATATATATATAATCCCAATTTTCTTGTTTCTTTTTTGTCTGTTTTTTGTTTTTTCCTATCTTCACAAGAATCCATATATATATATATATATATATATATATATATATACATATATACACACACACACACATATATATATGTGTGTGTATTTTTTTTCTTTCAACTTCTCACACTAGGGAGACAATACGTTGTTCACACATGTGAGTATATATATATATATATATATAGTCCCAATTTTCTTGTTTCCTTTTTGTCTGTTTTTTGTTTTTTCCTATCTTCACAAGAATGCATATATATATATATATATATGTATATATATATATACATACACACACATACATATTTATCTGTATGTTTTTTCTTTCAGCTTCCCACACTAGGGAGACAATTCGTTGTTCACACATGCGAGTCTGATTTGTTTCACTTTTGAGTATGGTCTCTAGTTGCATCCATTTACCTATAAAAGCCTCAAGTTTATCCTTTCTTATGGCTGAGTAGTCAAGATTTTTGTTTTTGTTTTTGTTTATGCTGGGGCTCAAACTCTGACCTCACACAAACTAAGTAACCACTCTACCAGTGAACTATACTGCAGACCTAAGATTTAAGAGTTCCTTTTGCATGCCCTGTATTTTTCCTGTTTCATCTTTTCATCACATTACATTATTTCTTTTCTTATGGAAGAACCATTTGGAAATTATAAGATCATAGTTCTAGGAAAGTAGCTTAGATTTGTTGAAATATGATAAACAGCACAGCTGTAAAACTTGTCATCCACCAACGTGGTGCCAGGAATCAGCCAGACTGGAAGATCAAGTGTAAGGACATTTACTTACCATGAAGGAAAATCTTCAAATGGTTATTTCCATGAAATTATTTTAAGGAGAATAGGTCCTCTTTCTTTGTCCTACTTACTTTGGAAAATGTCATTTTACCAGCTGAAATCAGCAGGTGCCTGTAAGCATGCCCTTTTTTCTGGGGCACTTAGAGAAATGGTGGTATTGGAAAAGACACCCTCTAACTTCTGCAGGTTTTCAGGCTGCAAGTTTTATAATGGAGGCTACACTAACTTAACTTTCAAAGCTTAACTTCGAAAGCTATGTATTTGTATAGTAAATTCTGCCTTGTAACCTGTGACCCACATGTTGATAAAGCCTGCATTGTACCAGACTGGGTCTGAGAAGTTTCCAAAGCTGAGATGAGGAATTTTATTCATTCTAAACATGGAATGTTTTGGAGGTTCACTGACTTGTGGAAAAAGAATTTTCAGGTCTAGTCAGTATGAGACATGGAAAGGGTTTCATTCATAAATACACATTCAAAGAAGTAGTGTGTAGGTCATGAAGAGAGAGGGGCTTTTATGAGCTGGAGCTGGGCATATTTATGGGGTCTTAGGGTATATTCAAGTTGAGTGATCTAGGATGTGTATTTCTACTAGACATTTACCCATCTGACAGAATGCAAGTTATTTCCATGTGTTTGAGATTGAGACATGCTACCTCCTAATATTGCGTTTTTGAGGTTGGAGGAAGCACAATTTTCAGGTGAAAAAAACACATCCTGACCTCAATTTTAGGCTTTTTAAGACTTTTAGAAAAAATTTTAAGTGAGTTTCCTGAAAGGGAAAAAAGGCTTGAGTAACTTTTGTGAAGCTACAGAGGGTTGTTTTGTTTTGTTTGGAGGGTAAGAGATTGCAGGGGTTTTTGCAGTATAACCTTAAAATCCCCATTTTCTTGTTTCTTTTTTTGTTTGTTTTTGTTTGTTTGTTGTTTTTTCCTATCTTCACAAGAATCCAATTGCTTTTCAACAAAATGGCATGGTTCATTTTATTGAGAAATTAGTTGACTACCCCCCAGGCTTTTGGTTGTATTAAAACATTCTATAGGAAAATATAAATATATTCAGTAATAGTGGTATGTTTATTATTTTTCCTTCACCAGTGGAGAAACAATACTGGCAAAATGAATTTTAGAATACTTTTTAATGAGTTTTAGACAAGTTGCAGAGGCTTTCTAAAACTTCCTACTCCTCAGTATAAAAATAAACAAAGAGATGTCATGAGCACTTCTATGGTTGTAATGAGGCCAAAATAACACTTCCAGTGTACACAGATGTGCAGGCCAGCAGTGATCTCATGCTACCATAATACGGGACAGCTCCTATAAACAGCTCCCTCTTACCTGCTTTACAAATGTGCAAATGTGGTTCCACACTAACAGCAAAATGCCAGGTGGTCAAAGGAAGCTAAAGAGCATTCTGAGAGGCAGGTGTTTTCTCGGCTGACCTTTCTGACTTCTTCCAGAGCATTTTCTATGATGACTGAAAATGAAATTTAGACAGTTCTTCCCAGCTATAAATTCCCTCAGTAAATGTGTTAGGTAAACGTAATACCTAGGTCATTCCAAAAGAGAAGAAAAATAATTTTGTAAGACATGAACTTTTCTCAAAGGTTCATCACAAAAAGAATCATTTGCAAAGCAAGAGAGATAATTGTTTTGATCTGATTTACCACCCAGGTTAGAGCTGATGATTGGATATGTGGTAGTAAAGCATTCTCTCTATATAGCATTCCATATGTGAAGTCTAGGAATAGTGAATCATGAAATCTAAGAAATTACAGTGAATTCCTTCATAAAATTTAGAAAATAGAAAGCCCCATAGGGGAGGTAAACAGCTGTAGAAAATTCTAGAGTCTGTGGTGTTTGTGTCTCCTGAAGTCTGCTGAGCCCATTCCCTGTCCTAGTGCCTGATCTTGCCCAGTTCCTGCTTCACTGTTTCCTCCCCCAGAGAAAAAAGACACTTAAGAAAAGTTGTCTAATTTTGACAACTGAAAGTTTGTACCATTTTTAAAACACACAGCTCCTTCCTAGGATAGGTTCCTATTCCAAGTGCAATTGATCCATTTCTCTTAATAGAGAATTGTGCCAAGCTTTCCAAAAGAAACAAATTTGTGATCATCTTGAAATATGAGTAAACACATATAGTGTTGTCTACAAGTTCTGGGAGTAAAAACTTGTGTTTGTTAGCTGTAACTTGGAGAGCAGAAAAGCACTAGGAGAGCTCCTTGGGGTCAGTTCTGGGTTCTAATTCCAGCACTTCCAATTGCTGGCTATGAGGTAATTAACTTCTCTAAACTACATTTCCACACTTTAACAGGATAATAATATCTTCTCATTGTATTAATTGACTACAGGGATTGTGTGCTTGCACTATATGAATTTTTACTAGAGCATTCAAAGTTCGATGGTATTTACTAGGAAAGCAGGGCCAGAAAAGTGCATGTCTGTAACAAAAAATAGAAAAAGTACAATGATGGTTCCACTACTGGGTTTCTCTTCAGAATTAAGGTGAACATGTCACATCTTTATTGGGAAGAAGCAGAGGGAAGAACACTGTGCATGCAGTTATTTTGTATTTTTCTATCAGCAGAAAAACTAGTTAAACCCCAGAAAAAAATTGAAACTTAACAAATTTTGGCATTTTGTATAGCCTTGAATCATTATTTTTAGGCTTTTTAACCATATGAAATTTATTATTGGAGAGAGAGGTAAAGGAGGTAAGGAGAATTCCTGGAGGATTTTTTGCAACTAACCTGGCAGTAAGACACAAGGAGGAAGAAAGAAATGGAGAAGTGCTACACAGTAGATTTTAGGTAATTTAATAGTTTGATTTCCAACCTGTGATCATGGCTACTAGTTTTATGTGCACTGTTGCTAGGCAGATCATGTGTGCTTTTTTTATATAAACCTCCTTTAGTTTGTCTTATTTTAATGGCATAAATTATGAATATTTCTGCTGAAGCCACATAAGTAAAGAAACTTTAAAAGTTGTTTTGTTTTTCAATACAGTTCTTCATGTGTGTAAATCATGTCTAATTTATTCCCATGAAGTAATTGTAATATGCAGAAATCGACTTGAAATCACAGTGCAGCATGAGAGTAACTCCACCAACTCATAAGGTCAATGCAATAAGCACACAAATTACAGGATGGGAAGTGACAGAAAGTCATACCCTTGGCTCATCAAAACCTTAGGATCAAAATTCTAAGACATTTTCCCCCAATATCGTATAATAACTGATTAGAAGAATTAAATAATGCATCATTAAACCAGAAGTTCTGGTTTCAACCAACAGGCAGCCTTGAATCTCCGCACCGTGACTCTTAACTCCTTGTGTGAAGCTGGGCAGTAATCTGAGCCCGAGCCTAATGGGGAAAATTGAGCTATTAATACCTGACCAGCAGGGTTGTGGTGAGAAAGTGCTGTGGCAAGCCTACATGCTTTAGATGTGCTCATTTCTAATTTTTCAAAGAAAGCTCTTTCTTGACTGTTTCTGCTTTCCAGGCCTGGTGTCAGAGACTCCCCTTGGCTTTCCCAGATGAGATTCCTCCTTCCTTCAGAGGTGGAGAGGGCAGTTCTGAGTTTCTTCCCTTTTTCTGTCCAGTGGCTTTAGCTAGCCCCATACTCTGTTTTGTCAAACTAGTCACATCAGCCATCCAGTGTTTTAGTATCAAACATGGGCCCATATTTCTTTGAAAAATAAATCATGCAAGTTCTAAGTACATCTTTTGTTTTGTTTTGTTTTGTTTTGTTTTTTGTCTTTTTGAGACAGGGTCTCACTATGCAGTTCAGGCTGGCCTTGAGCTCACTTTGTAGCCGAAGCTGGTCTCGAACTCCCAACAATCCTCCTGCCTCAGCCTCCCGAGTGCTGGGATTAGAGGCGTGAGCCACCACACCCGGCTCTAAGTCCGTTTTTTAAAAAACAAGGCTGTATTTCCATCTCTATTTCCTAAAGTTTCTAATATGTCTTCATCAGTGTTCCCATTGTTTTCCACAGATGGTAGTTCCTCAGGGAAGAATAGAAATGAGAAAAGTTTTAATTTAGAGTCCAAGAGCCATCAAGGAAGAGGGGAGCACCCAGCTCCTGAAGCAGGTAAGTGTATATTTGAAAATGCAATGCAGAGTAGAGATATCTTCAGAACTGCATGTGCTATGGTGCTATCAGATGAAGCCACAAGCATTCAGGGCAGGTGCACGGATCCATGGGCCAGAAGAACTGTGTTCTCCTCTTCTGTGTCACCTTGCTTCATGGTGCTCCTGACTTTAGAGCTCTTTGGACCTCAGTTTCCTTTCATGCACCTTTCCAAGTATAAAATTCAGTAAGAGGTCATACTTGTGGCATAGGGTTAAGAACAAGGTGACACAGTTCCAAACCTGGCTCCACCACCAAATTCAATGACATTGGAAAGGTCTTTATCTCTCTGGGCACCAATTTCCTCACTGCTGAAATGAGTATCGTTACACCTGTCTCACAGGGTTGTTAAGAAGAACAAATGGAACAGTTAACATGAGGCATGTAGCACACTGTGAGGCTCATTTCATAGGATGATAATGATATAAATAATATAAATGATGGCTGTTATTATTATGATATTTATGATGCAAAAAAAGGACGTGGTGTTCTCTCAGTGCTCCAGTAATAAATACTGAAAGCTGCAGAAATGGAGAAAGCTTATAGAAGGTAGAAGGAAAGTTTACTGAGTGAAAAAGAATACCATAACTCTATACTTTCGGTTGTCTTAAACTAGAAAGAAAATACTTTGGACATAGTGCTATAGAAAGACAGGCTTCAGGGGAGAGAACCAGGCCTCATCAGTAGGTGATCCCCACCTGGAAACCAGTGACATGCGCGGACCACTGCTGGAGTGGGGACAGCCACATCCAACTCTCTCCGTGAGTCAGCGCTAGTGGCAGACTGAGGAGGGAAAGAACCAGGCCTCGCAAGGGGATGGTCCCTGCTTGGAAACAATATTGTTTTCATGGTTTTCTTGGGTTGGGTTTTATTTTCTTTTGTTTTTTTGAGTATGTTAAATCTGATGACATCAGCAGCTATTTAAAAGATAGCGAGACATTATGGTAGCCATTTTGGATTTCCTATTGGCTTGTTTTGAAGTCCTTTATTGCATTCATTGTTTTATTTTTATTGTTTCTATTCTATTCTGTTCTGTTCCATTTTTACTATGACCAAAGGTATCTGCAGCTATTTTAAAGATAACAAAAGTCACTATGGTAACTATTGCTGATTTCATAAGGTTCTGAAGTCTTGTATCACTTATACTAGTTTATTTTGATTGGTTTTATTCTATTTTATTTTCCTTGGTTTTATCCTCTTAAAAATAAAATTTTAAAAAGTTTTTTTAAAAAAGAAAGGCAGGCTTTAGCTATAAATACTACAAACTAATCAGTAAAAAGAAATTTAGGAGCACAAATGTCATTCTTAAATTATAGATTGAAACATTGAAAAAAATTTACCTTTGTATTATCTACATAATACTAAAACATAAATTTTTTGTTTTCGTTGAAACCAGGGTCTCGCTATGTAGCTCATGCTGGCCTTCATCTCACTATATAGAATACCCAGGCTGAGTTCAAACTCAGATGATCCTCCTGCCTCAACCTCCCAAGTGTCAGGATTATAGGTGTAAACCACCACTTCTAATTTAAATATAAGTTTAACATGAGAATTGTCTAAGACTAATCTAGAGGTTAAGTACCTGGATAGCCCTAGTCCAGTCTGTTGGCCAAGTGGACTTAACCTGTCCTGAGATATTTTTTAAAAAGAGTCCCTGTCCCCAGGGAACATCTGGCCCATGGTTGGAAGCTCTCTTGGCCTATGGCCAGCTAACATAGCACTTGAGTTTTAATGGTTGGTACCCATTATAATTGTTAGATATTTTGAATGTCAATTTTTTCCATTCATTATGTGCAGAATGCATAGTTTATTACTTATCTGATTACTGAGAATTTACCATGGTATGTTTTAGAAAGGGCTAAAAAACTTTAAATCTCAGATTTCCCAAACTAAAAATATTTTTATCCTTTTTTAAATTTTATTTTAAAGAGAAAAAATATTTCAAAATAAGATAATAGGAGGATAACAATGATTAATACATTTCATACTATTATCTTTAAATTAGTTACTTTAAATTTGTTACTTGTACTTAGAGTACAAGATATTGACATTTAATTGTCCAAAGAATATTAGCACAAACCTTTTTTGCAATGAACTAAGAAAAATTATTAGTATAACAATCTTAACAATTTATATATATATGGCCTTTTTTCTTCTTTTCTCCATTCCCCCACCCCAGTTTCTCTTTTCTTTTGAAGTTTCTTCCCATTTGACAGTATCTATTGTACATTTTGATTCTTATTTACTCTTTCAGCTTCTCAGGCGAGGGTAACAACACAATGTTTACACATGTGAGTCTGGTTCATTTCACTTACGAGTATGGACTTGAGCAGCATCCATTTACCTATAAATGTCTCAAGTTTATCGTTCTTTATGGCTGAGTAGTACTCTATTGTATAAAAAACTGCATCTTTTTTATCCATGCCTCAGTTGATGGGCATTTAGGTTGTTTCCAAGATCTAGCTATTACAAATTATGCTGCTATGAACATGAGTGCACATAGATCACTGTGGTATGATTTTTTTAATTCTTGTGGGAAGATACCCAGAAGAGAAATAGCTGAGTTCAATGAGACCTCCAATTCTAGTTGTTGTTGTTGTTGTTGTTTTTGGTACCAGAACTCATGACCTCGCGTTTGCCAAGCAGGCACTTAACGCTGTTGAGCTAAACCCCTGGCCCCAATTCTAGTTTTTTGAGAAATCTCCACAGTGATTTCCACAGCAATCTTACCAGTCTACACTCCCATGAACAGTGGAGAAGGGTTCCTTTTTTCTCACAGTCCCTCTAGCATTTGTTTGATTTCTATTTTTTTTTTTATTGGTACTGGGGATCGAACTCATGACTGCCTGCTTGCAAGGCAGGTGCTTATGCCTTGAGCTAAATCCCCAACCCTCGATTTCTTGATAATAGCCATTCTTTGTGGAGTGAGATGGAATCTCAGTGTTGTTTTAATTTGTATTTCTCAGATAACCAGTGCTATTGAACACTTTTCATGTATTTATTTGCCATTTGTATTTTTTCCTCTGAGAAATGTGTATTCATCTCAGATGCTCTTTTTTGGTTTGGGTCTTTAAATATGGGAGGTCTGATTCTTTTTTCTTTCTTCATCTTTTTTTTTTGTTGTTGTTCTTTATATGTCCATGATAGTAATACTTTGTCAGAGAATCACCTAGCAAATACTTTTTCCTACATTATGGGTTGTCTCTTCACTCTGTTGGTGGTTTGTCTTGCTGGGCAAAAGCTTTATAATAAGACAAGAGCCCAGTTGTTGATTCTTTGTGATAGTTCTTATACAATCAGGGTTTTGTTCATAAAGTCTTTGCCTACACCAGTATCTTCAAGATCTTCAAGAGTCTGCTTATCCTCCAGCAGATTTAATGTTTCTGTTTTAATATTTAAATCTTTCATCTATTTCTAATTTTGTTTAGTACATGGTGAAAGATATGGGTCCAATTTTAATCTTTAGCATGTGCACAGCCAGTTTTTCCTGTACCATTTATTAAAGAAGATATCTTTCTTTCAGTGAATGTGTTTGGCATCTTTGTCTAAGATAAAGTGGCTTAGTATGTCTAGAGTTCTTTCTGCATCTTCTAATCTGTTCCACTGATCTTTGAGTCTGTTTTGTCTGCCAGTACCATGCTGTTTTTATTACAGTAGCTCTATAGTATAATTTCAAGTCAGGGAATGTGATACCTCCTGCCTTGCCTTTGTTCCCCAGAATTGTCTGTGCTATTCTAGGTCTCCTCTGGGTCCAAATGAATTTTAGGATTGTTTTCTCTAATTCTGTGACATATGCTAATGTATTTTTATTTGGATTGCATTAAATCTGTGTAACAATTTTGGGAAATGGCTATTTTTACTATGTTGGTTCTTCTTAAGAACAAGGAATATCTTTCTATTTTCTGATATCCTCTTCAATCTCCTTTTTCAAAGTGCTATAGTTTTCAATGTAGAGGTCTTTTACATCTTTTGGTAAATTGATTCCTAGATACTTCATTTTTTTGGATACTGTTGTAAAAAGTGTTATTTCCTTAACTTGTCTCTCAATATGTTTGTTGTTTATGTACATGAGTGCTATTAATTTTTGAGTGTTGACTTTGTATCCAGCTACAAAGCTGGATTTGCTTATTAAAGGCAGTAGTTTTTTGGTGGAGTTTTTGGGGTCTTCTGTGTAGACTTACCATGTCGTCTGCAAATAATTATAATTTAACTTGTTCCTTTCCTATCCTGATTCCTTTTCTTTCTTTCTTTCTCTTGTGTAATTGCTCTGGCTAAAGTTTTCAGTGCTCTTTTGAATGAGAGTGGAGACAGTGAACATTCTTGTCTTGTTCCTTATTTTAGAGAGAAAGTTTTCAGATTTTGTCCATTTAGTATGATGTTGGCTGTTGGTTTGTCATGGATAACCTTTATCAGACTGATATAAGTCTATCTATTCCAATTTTCTTTAGAGTTTTTTGTTTTTGTTTTGTTTTTTGTTTTTTTTGTACCAAGGATTGAACTCATGACCTCATGCTTGCCAGGCAGGTGCTTAAGCCACTGAGCTAAATCCCCAGCCCTTCTGTAGAGTTTTTAATCATGAATGGGTGCTGCACTTTATCAAAAGCTTTTTGTGCATCTATTGAGATAACCATATGATTTTTGTCCTTGGTTGTTAATATGGTGTATTACTTTTATTGATGTATGTATATTGAACCATTCTTGCATTCCTGGGATGAATCCTACTTGATCATGGTGTATAATCTTCATGATGATTTTCAGCATTCTGTTTGAGGATTTTTGTGTCTGTTTTCATTAGGAAGTCTGGGCTATAGTTGTATTTTTTGGTTGAATCCTTCTCTGGTTTTATTGTCAGGGTACTACTTGTTTCCAGGAATCAGTTTGGGAGTATTGCTTCTCTTTGAATTTCATTAAAGAGTTTGAGAAGTAGTGGTATTAGATCTTGTCTAAATTTCTGTAGAAGTCAGCAGCAAATCCATCAGGACCTGGGCTTTTCTTTGTTGGTAAGTTTTTAATTACCTTTTTAATTTCTTTGACTGATATTGGTTTATTTAGAATTTTATATCTTGATTCAGCTTTGGTAGTTCACATGTATCTAGGAATCTGTCCATTTCCTCCTTGTTCTCCATCTTATTAGAATACAACTTTTTAAAGTAGATATAGATGATCTTTTGGATTCCTACAAGGTCTGTTGTGATTTCACCCTTTTTATTCCTAATTGCATGGATTTGAATCTTTCTTTTTTTGATAAGTTTGGATAAGGGTTTGTCAATTTTATTTAATCTTTTAAAGAGCCAACTGTTTGATTAATTGATTATTTGTACTGGTGTTTTTTAGTCTCTAATGCATTAATTTCTGCTCTGATCTTTATAATTTCCTCCTTTGTATGGGCTCTAGGCTTAGCCTGCTATTCTTTTTCCAGAAGTTTGAGGGTCCACCCTAAGTTGTTTATTTGCTCTATTTTCCCAATATAGATATTTACTGCTATAAATTTCCCTCTCAAGACTGCTTTCATTGTGTCCCATATGTTCCCATATGTTGTACTCATGTTTCCATTTAATTGTAGAAATTTTCCAATTTGTTCTTTAATTTCATATGTGACCCATTGATTGTTCAGGAGGGTGCTATTTAATTTCTATGTACTTATGAAGTTCTTGTGGTTTCTTTTGCTATGAATTTCCAACTTCATTGCACTATGGTCTGATAATATGCATGGGATAATTTCAGTTACTTTGCATTTACTTAAGCATGTTCTGTTAACTAGTATTTGGTCTATTTGGAGAACATCCCATGTGCAGCTGAAAACAATATATAGTCTGATGTTGTGGGGTGGAACACTCTGTAGACAACTAAACTACTAAGTCCATTTGTTCAAAAGTTTGGTTCAGTTCTAATAGTTCATTCTTGGTTTTTTGTCTAGTTGATATGTCTTTTTGTGACAGTGGGGTGTTGAGATCCCCCAATACAATTGTATTAGTGCTTATTTGACTTTTTTATGCCTGTTAATATTTGTTTTATATAGCTGGGGGCACTGGTATTTGTTGCATATATATTTATGACTGATTTCTCTTCCTGTAGGATTATTCCCTTTAGAAGGATGTAGTGACCTTCTTTATCTCTCTTAATTAATCTTGGCTTTAAATTCACTCTATCTGCAAATAGAAGAGCTACTCCTGCTTTTGTCCAAGCTAAAAATATTGAGGAACTATGCCAACTAGGTTCTAGAATATTGCAAATAATCTTCAGTATTCTGCTTTATAGAAGATTTCCTTTTTTTTTTTTTTTTTTTCTTGGTACTGGGGATCAAACTCACAACCCTGTGCTTGCCAGACAGGCGCTTACGCCAGTGAGCTAAATCCCTGGCCCTAGATTTCCATTTTTTTGTCACTGTCCAACAGGGGTCAGATTTGACAGTTCAACCACCTCATACCTGACTTGGCAAATAGAACGTTCTCCTTGATTGTATGTCTACGTTTTGTTACCACAGCTAAGTCTAAGCCCAGGAATGGGGACTGGGACTGTTACCAACAGCTTTCTTCCCAATTTATCTAAACTCTGGTTCTTAACTTTAACAAATCAGACACATTTTGAGGTCTGGAAGCTCCTTTTTCTGGCCTGAATAAGCAAATCTGGAGTTGGGTGTTGTGTTCCAGTTCAAGGGATATTGTTTAAAATATCCAACTTTATGTGGTTTGTGCCCAAGACCAGAGGGAAAACTGACACCTTTGGGCCATTCAGCGCTTTCAAACTTTCTTCCGTCAAGGTAATCACTGAAGTGTAGACCATTGTTATCAAGGAAGGAAACAGTGAGTTCTTTCTTATTTTTATCAGTACATAATGATTATATTTATCCTGAGGAGTTCACAACATGTATAACATATCTTAATTCTTTTTTCATCCCCTTTTCCTGACTTCCATCGCCCAATCTCTATCTCTTGGTCCCCTTTCCTTTTGCATAAGATCTATTTCCCTGTTTCCTATGATCTAGCTTTTATTTTGCTCTTTATACTTTGGATTTCCTATGTAAATTTTGTATATGTGATTTATTTCACTTAACATGTGGTCTCAAGGTATAGCCATTTCCCTGCAAATGATTCAAGTTTACCCTTCTTTATAGCCAAGTAGTACTCCACTGTTCATAAATAGCACATTTTCTTTATCAATTCATCTGTTATTTTGTTTGCTACATGTATTCTCTTTACCTGAAGGATTGCTCAATGAATTTTAATTACATAAAATTATCATTTTAAATGTGTTTTAAAATACATGTATCCGGCTTTTTTTTTTAAATCAGTACCAGGGATTGAACTCATGACCTCATGTTTGCAAGGGAGGTGCTTATACTGCTGAGCTAAATCCCCAGCTCCTGTATCTGGCTTTTTCCCCCTATAGCACTGCTGGGCCTTCAGGTCCTTGCAGAGCTGTGGATGCAGGTCTCTATTATACAGAATGGGTTTTGTTAAAGTTATCAAGAATAAAGCCTACTTTAAGAGATACCAAGTAAAGTTTAGAAGGCAAGAGGGCAAAGCTGATTACTATGCTCAGAAACCTTGCTAATCTGGAAAAAAATAATTACAGTGCACCTAAATACAGGATGATAGTTTGTGTAACTAACAGAGACATCATTTGTCAGATTGCTTATGCCTGTACTGAAGGGGATATGATAGTGTGCGTAGCGTATGCACATGAACTACCAAATTATGGTGTGAAAGTTGGCCTAGCAAATTAGGCTGCAGTGTATTGTACTGGTCTGCTGCTGGCCCGCAGGCTTCTCAATAGGTTTAGCATGTATAAGATCTATGAAGGCCAGCTGGAAGTAACTGGAGATGAATACAATGTGGAAAGCATTGATGGTAAATCTGGTGCCTTCACCTGCTATTTGGATGCAGGCCTTGCTAGACCTACAACTGGCAATGAAGTTTTTGGAGTCCTGAAGGGTGCTTTGGATGGAGGCTTGTCTGTCCTTCACAGTACCACATAAGTCCCTGCTTATGATTCTGAAAGTAAGGAGTTCAATGCAGAAGTAATCAGAAGCACATCATGGGCCAGAATGTCAATTATATGCATTACTTGATGAAAGAAGATGAAGATGCTTACAAGAAACAGTTCTCTCAGAATAAGGAACAGTGTAACTCCAGACATGATGGAGGAGATGGATAAGACAGCTCACGCTGCTCTACTAGAGAATCCAGTCTATGAAAAGAAGCCTAAGAACGGGCAGGAGCTGGGGTGGTATAGCTCAGCAGCATAAATGCCTGCTTTGCAAATGTGAAGTTGTGAATTTGATCCCTGCTACAAAAAAAAAAAAAAAAGCCAAAGAGAAAAGTTAAAAACAAGAGGTGGAACCATCCCAAAATGTCACTTGCAGAAAAGAAAGATCAGGTAGCTCCAAGAAGACAAGCTTCCTCAGAGCTCAGGAGTAGGCTGCTGAGAGTTAAGCCAAATTTGTATGATTTTTCAGATAAAGACCAATAAACTTACCATCAGCAAAAAGTGTGTGTGTGTGTGTGTGTGTGTGTGTATCAGTTTACTACCACCCATAACAAGATACAGAACAAAATCTTACATATGAATGCAACAGTCTCTTAAATGTGAAATTTCTTGTAACATATTTGCCGCTGCCTAATAGAACTGTTACTATTGCTGGGGATTTAGCTTAGTGGCATAAGCGCCTGCCTTACAAGCACATGGTCTTAAGTTTGATCCCTGGTACCGATAAAAAATTAAAAAAATAAAAAATAAAGAGTTCCTTTAAAAAAAAGAAATGTTACTTTCCATTTCTATGACCTAATGATTTCCTGTTATCTTTAAACTATTTTGACTTTTGTTTTATACAATTGCAAGTATCTCAGATCAGAGATTGATTTTTTTACCCAATTTGGATCTTATTAATTGGAAATTTAACTGTTTTATGAGTACAATTCACCTCTATCTTTGCCAGTATCTTTTATGCACATTCTAAAACTTCCTTAATACTTTTATTTTGCTAATTTTTCTTAATTCTTTACTTGTTTTCAATTCCAAAAACTTGGAATGTACATAATCTATTTTTGTCCACAACTCAATGACAAATTGGTTTGTCTAAAGTACTGCCCGATACAGTAGTTAGTGGTTTTCCCAATTCAGTATTTTAAACACATCCATTCCTCTCTAACCACTGGTTTGGAAATTTTCTCTTTACAATAACAGTATTAACATTATGAAGTTGTTAGCTTTTTTGAAAGGAAATAAAACTGTACCACTGTCCAATTTTGTCAGATTAACATTTAGAGTATCTTTTCTGTATTTAGTGACAAAACACTTCTATCTAACATACATTTGGCTTAACAACTTGCATCTTTGTAATATGTGGCTAAAACAAGATTGTATTTATTAGCCCAATACATTGGATATTTGGCATGCACTTTGATAGCTTAAAACTACATAAACTGAAAATTTTAGACTTAGCTTACAAATCTCTTTTATATTTAGGTTTATTATCCTATATGTAACAGTTTCAGCCCTGTTTTAACTATCAAATCTTTCATATATTATCTTCCTGCTCTTTTTTAATTTTTCTGTTGGCTGCAGTAGATGATTCTGCAAATTTTTCAGAAAGATTTACATTTTCTTAACCCTTTGGATATATTTTCTTAACCCCTTGGAATCTGAGAATGTGTTCCAGTTGCCTTCATACACAAATGCTAACTTGGCAGGGGATATAAGTCTTGGTTCAGACTTATTTTCCCTTTGTAGCAGATTGGTAACTGGTGGTCAACTTACACAACAGCTGAACTGAATCAGCGTGGTGCTGCGCATAGATGGCCTACCTGAAGATTGTTGCCAGCCTAAAAAGGGGACCTGGAGAGGAAGTGTAGCATTGAGTTCTCCTAAGTGTTGTTGTTTGGAGCCATTGGTTCTCCTGGAGGAACTTGTCATGCTGGCTCCCCTGATAGGAACTCAGCTGATATCATCATAGGAGCTCAGGACCTTGTTGCTGAGAATGGCTGCGGATCACTGTGGGGGAGCCCTGGTCCTTACTTTGAGCATCACTTCCTGGCTCTGGAGGGGAAGATATGTGCTGTTCCATCTCCAGGAGAAGCTTTTCAGAAGCTGGCTTCCTGATAGGCTGTTCTCATCGTTGGCCACTGAGGAGGGCTGTGATACTTTTCAGGGGAGCACTGGTCCTTATTTTGAGCATCACTTCTTGGCTCCAGTACAGAACCCTCATCCTGCTGGCACAAATCCTTCACCCCACTGGCACAGATTTCCTGCTTCCACCACTGACCTTTCAACCTTCCCAGCACAGATCCAGAGGGTGGACTTGCATGGGTCATTGTTGTGGACTCTAGGTTTTCAGTTGAACTCGTGCAGGTTATTGCCACAGGATCAAGGCTCTTGGCTGGGCTTTGGAGGTCTTTAATGTTGTGGACCAAGTCCCTGCACTTTCTTTGTATTTGACTCAGTGGATGACCATTATAAATAATACTATAAGTTATGTGCCCTGTATTTAATTGTTCTCCTTGCAATCCCTGACTACAACACCTTTGAAATTGAACATGTTCTACTGTCTTCTGGCATTTAGAATTGCAAAAGAAAAATCTGAGGTCAGTATGACTTCTGCCCCATTTATAGGTAACCTGTTGTCTCTGTGTGAATATTTACACAATTTTTTCTTTATCCTTGAAATTAAAAAGTTCTGAGGATATGTCTAAGTATTGCTTTTTCTCATTAAAATTTAAAGGTACCCTGTGAGCCTTCTTCATTTGCAGGTCTACTTCATTCTTCAACTCTGGAAAGCTTTTATCAATTAGTTCCTTTATTGTTTCAACTTCATTTTGCCTTGTCCTCTGTTTCACGTATTCCTCTTACACATAATTTATGTGATGCCCCTTCTTCATCTTTTTCTCCTTTGTTAATTTCTTTAGCCTTTTCCCTTTACATGCTATGAGAATTTCTTGTCTTATATTTATTTTAACAATTTTATGATGTGGCCAACCCTGCTTATGTGCTTCCTTCAAATGGAAGACCATGATCTCTTCCATGTGGTCATACACACTTCTATAATTAAGCCCACATGGGAAATGGACTCTCTTATAGGACCTTCAGTACTTCTGAATGACCGCTGTACTTTAGTACATCAGTATCTGTTGTGTTGTGTTGTGTTTTGTTTTGTTTTTTGTACATCAGTATCAAGAGAACGTATTTTCTCAATTAGGTCTCCCCCTTTCTTGTATGCTGGTCTTGTGACTTTTTCAATGGCTCTTTCCAATGGAGTCAAAAAGTATGGTGTTCCCAAGCACTGAAGTTGAAGGACACTATTTATCTTCTCTAAGATGTAGCTATTATGAATTGTGCTGTTATAAACATAGGTAGGCATATATCACTGTGATATGATATCTTTTAAGTCTTTCAGGAAGATACCTAGAAGGGGAATAACCGGATTGATTGAAATTTCTAGTTTTAGCTTTTTTGTTTTGTTTTTGAGACAGGGTTTCAGTATAGTTTTAGCTTTTTGAGGAATATCCATACTGATTTCATAATACTTATACTAGTTTACATTCTCACCAACAATGTAGAAGGGTTCCATTTTCCCTGCAGCTTTTCTGGCCTCTGTTATTAATAGATTTATTGATGATAGTGATTCTTTCTGGAGTAAGATAGCATCTCAGTGTTGTTTTAATGTGCATTTTTCTAAGTAGGGAGACTATTTGGGGTTCCATATACCTCATTTACCTGTATGTTTAATTCTTTCTCCATATTTGGAAAGTTTTCTGTTGTTTCTATAAATAGGTTTTTTTATGCCAATCATGCTGTCTTCTAGGTTTTCACTTACTCCAATTAATCTTGGTCTCTTTATGTTATCTAGCAGCTGTTGTATCCATTTTTTAAAATGTTCTATTATTTTTAAGGTATATCTGAGTATATGGTCACTGCATCATCCCTGTCTTCAAGTTCTGACACTTTTCTTTAAAATTTATCACTTCTGTTGCCCATACATAAATAGAATTTTTAATCTCTTGGATTTCTGTTTGGTACCTTTTCAAAAACTCTAATTCCTTGCTAAACTGGTCATTCATGTTTTATATCATTTTGTTAGTTCAGTTGTTTATTAGTGTCTCCTATAAGTTCAGTTTTATTAAGTCCATTATGTGTTTTGTTATATCTTCTTTGAGCTTGCCAAGCACTTTATTAGTTTTTTATCTCCTTTTTTATCACATCAAATAATTTGGCTCTGAGACTTGATTCCCTTCCCATTGACACCCCATGTATTTGCATTGAGAGAGCTGTGAATTTTGTAGTCGTTTAATTGTCTTCTCAGGTTGTTGTTGTTGTTGTGTGTTCATGTGCATGTGCATATGTGATGAGGTTTGTGGGTCAATTACATCAGGAAGACTTTGCTGCTAGTGTGGAGACCTATTTGGTTATTTGCATCTGCTTTTCAGTGATATACTCCTGGTGTGTGCTACTGAAGCAAGTATAGAAACAGTGTTTTTGTCACCTCCAGAGAGCTGATATGTGTGGAATATGAGAGAAAACTCTAGAATAAAAATTCTGGGGGAAAAAACCCACAAAAAATAGGATAAAAATTCTAGAAAAAGAAATAGAACAAAAGTACTAGGCCTCCCCCAGGCATGGTGGGTGCACACCTCTAATCCCAGCTCTTGGGAGGCTGAGGCAGGAGCATCGCCTTAAGTTCAAGGCCAGCCTGGGTTACATAGTAAGTTCAAGGCCAGACCCTGTCTCAAAACAAAAAAAAAAAAAAAGGTTTTTTCTTTATTTTTTTTAGGCACAGGTTTATCACAGATTCTTAAGCTTTCACCATTCTCTACGGGAACACTGGCCTCACTCCAATATTGATATCCAACAGTCACTAAAGCAGCTTCCATCTTCCCTCCTCCTGCACACAGACACAGGGCTGTTCTAGAACTCTTGTTCAGGTTTACTTGGGTTTCTAAAACTACCTTACAGTTTGAAAAGCCCTCTGTGTATAACCAGATCCAGATCCTCATATCTTCAAGAGGCTTCTCTCAGACTCCTGGGGCCAGTTTTAGGACCAGAAAATCAAGGCTTTCCTGAGTGGACTTCCTCAGCTACACATCGCCAAACACAGAAACATGTCTGCTGGCACCCACCCTTGCTTCCTTTCCTCTAGCACTGGAGAAGTAAATGTCCTCTTCCAAGGCCATTGCTTCCATCTTTATGCAACCCCTTACTCCCCAGGTACATTTCTCCATCCTCTATTACAGGTGGGTGCACACCTGTAATCCCAGCACTTGGAATTACATTTCCACACTTCCCCCCGAATGACTGCTTCTTAGCATCTGATTCTGAAGAGCCCTTTCTTTTTGGGTTTGTCTTTTCTCTTGGCTCCTACTACCCTACTCTCCTCCAGTTGTTCTACTGTTGCTCTGACCTGTCTCTAATTCTCACTGGCCCTCTTCCGTCTGCATAGACAGTGCTTCCCAAGACATTACTTCTGGCCCTCCTTTCTTCCTTTGTCCCTGGCAACCTCACTCACACATGGCTGTAGGTACCACCTTTATGCTAAAGCCTCCGAGAGCCTAGGAGAAAAATCCACCTGGATTGCCTATACACATGTTATTCTGAAAATGTTAAAAAATAAATAAATAAATAAAATAAAGTAAAATAAAATAAGAATGATCTCCCTACCCACCCAAACACCTGTTCCATCATAACATCAAATCAGTCTCACAAAAATCTTACCAGACAGATGAACTATTCCTTTTCACATCTGTACTTACTGTGCAATTCTATTATGGTAACTATAATACTTTCTTGCATTACTTTTCATTTAACACATTTCTGCTTTGTACCACCAGTGGTACATGCATGACTCTCCTATCCAGCATCTTGTAACATTGGTGATAGAGATCTAATCACTTTTATCAGTCTTTTTTTCCTGATAAAATTAAAAAAGAGCTGTCCAATGGGACATCATGCTTGTACCACCAGTGGTTAAATGACCTGGCAGCAAGATATATGAATTATGGCCCAGTTGTGAATGTGTAAAATGCCTATCTGCCTAGATTTTAAGTCATTCCGAAATGGTCTCATTTCCTTATTGGGGAAGCATACTATAGTATGCTTCTGCTAAGAGCAGGAGCTCTGGGGCTGCCCTGTCTGAGATGGTGTCCTAGCCCCACCATTCATAAAACAGCATTAGGCAAGCCACTTGATTCTGATGTCTTTGTTCCCACATTTGTAAAATGAATACAATAATATACCAGCTCATGTGATTATTGTGAGTTTAGCAATTTAAACTACAAACCTGGCACTGTTTGTGTTACCTTATCCTTTGGGAGTCTTTTTTATTTAACTGACAAAAATTTCTTACTGTCCTTAATTGCTGGTACTCAGCTCAATGTCTAACACATAGGTGGCTATTACTTTAAGGCAGAATGAATAAATGAACACAAGGAAATGTTATAGAATCAGCTTACACAGTGGAGATATTTGCTCCTCTAGTTCCACCAGTTGGTAGACCATGCAGCTAAAAATAGATCTACTATATCATCTGTACACCTGGCCTCACTACAGAGTAGATCAGACTAAGAATAGAACCTGCTGAGCTTGATCAGGAGACTGATCTGGGGCATCCTGGTGCCTCTTTCAGACTCTGCGAGCCTCTAAAGTCTGCTTCTAGTCACATGTCTAGGACCAATCCCACAGGAGGAAAAAATGTTTCTTCACCAACTCATAGCCAGAGTTTCACTGGCAAGTTCTGAAGTTAGTTTTCAACAGATTCTGCTGTATGAAAACAAGTCCTTGGATTTAGAAATGAAATAAATTTATTCAGCACCAACCAGATCCCAAAACTCAGGAGTTAGTTCATACCTAACAGAATAATCATGTATGAATCCATATATTTAATCTATGAGTACAATGAACAAATTTCCAATGAACAAATTTCCAATGAACAAATTTCCATTACAGCTGAATACAAGGGTAACCTCATTGTGACATTCGTAACCACTGATGCCAAATTTTGTGGAAATATGGTACAGAATTTGGTTTTGTAGGGGTCTGGCTTGGAGAGCTAGACCTACAACATACAAGGAAAGCAATTTTTGGCCAATTACTTAACCTCTTTGTATCTTAATCTGAAATAGCAGTAATGCTAATATCATGTTGGATTGTACAGGTTAAAGAAAAGAGTGCACACAAAGTGTTTATTATAAACGGCAGCTGTCACTGACCTACCCTAATAACTGACCTAACCTATTCATTTCTCTTTCACAGGTGCAGTGCTGCCCCTGGCTTTGGGTTTGGCCATCACTGCTTTGCTCCTTCTTATGGTTGCTTGCCGACTACGACTGGTGAAACAGAAACTTAAGAAAGCCCGTCCCATTACATCCGAGGAATCTGACTACCTCATAAATGGGATGTATCTGTAGTAAATATAACTTAAGAAGCTTGGGGCAAGGACATGTTTTGCTTATAATTTAATTTATTCTTCTACGAAGTTCTGGTATTTACAATTTCTTTTATTTTTTAAGTGGGTTAGAAGATTTTTCAAATTGCAAACCTTTGTCTTTATTTATTGTAGAAAGATTTTCCTTAGGGAGTATGTGTAATGGCTTGAAATTTATGGAGAAATTCATGTGATTAAAGACACCTGCCAATCTGGTTCTGATTTACTAAGCTGTCCCTGGAAACCAAAAGTTGTAGTTAGCTGAGATTAAGAAAGAAAGAAAGAAAGAAAGAAAGAAAGAAAGAAAGAAAGAAAGAAAGAAAGAAAGAAAAGAAAAGAAAAGAAAAGAAAAGAAAAGAAAAGAAAAGAAAAGAAAAGAAAAGAAAAGAAAAGAAAAGAAAAGAAAAGAAAAGAAAAGAAAAGATGTCAAGCATTGGCCTTGGGATGGTGGCACTTACCCTTCTCTTTTGAGAAGCCAATACTGGCCCCTGGCAGTGCTGGCCACTTGAGTACAGCTTCCCCTTATTCTGTAGCCCTATTTTCCAATGTTGTTCTATTCTTTTCCCCTCCAAAACCTGTTTCTGACAGTGGATCTCCAGTGAGTTTACCCTTTCAATGAAATGTCACCTACAGTAGGTGTATATAAATTATAAGCCTCAACAGGCCAGTGATGCCTCAGGGGACAGGAATGTGGGTTCTTTCCGGTGCTTCTGATTCCATGGCATATAGTTCATTGCCTCAAGTTTATCTTGAGAAAATAAACAGATTTTGGGTTAGGAAATAGTTATGAAGAAAGGAAGCAGAGAATGTAGTAGGCCAAACATTTTAACAGAAACTTAGCTGAAGAAAAAGGACAGTTAATACTCTGCTATGGCTGGTCAACACTGCTCCATGGTCCAGAGCAAGGAAGCAACTCATTTTATGTAATCATCAGATTTCAACATTATTCTTTGTTAATAAAAAAGAAAAATTCAAATTCTACAGCAGAACCTCAAATGGATTTCTGCATACAGCTCTTATAAAAATGGTACCATGTTTAAGTATCGGTTGATCCTTCATGCTAATGGGATCAGTCAGATTTTTTCTAATACTTTTTAATGCTATAAAATGTTTTAATAGCCAGCTACTAATTCATACCTGGAATCTCAATACTATGGGAGGTTGAGGCAGGATGATCCCAAGTTTGCATCTCACATAGGTAACTTAGTGAGACCCAGTCTCAAAAAGGGTTGGGGCTGTAGCTCAGTGAGAAGACCCTGTCTTTAATACTCAGTATTCACAAGACAACAAAAGTTTTAATGTGCAATCATTTAATGTTAGCCCTATATATTTCCAGAGCAGAAAACAGTTTTGAACAAATTCATCCTTAGTGGAATCTGACATGTAACTTAGCATCTTCTCCCTTATAAATCTGTGGACATTTAAACACAAATTATTCCTATTATAGCTTAAAGCCACAGTGCAGACATTCTAGAAATTAAAAGGTATGTATAGTGTGGTGACTGTCTATCCTTACATGATGCTTCTATTTATACACTCTTTTTACCATAAAGGTAAAATTTTTTAAACACTTGAAAAACTCTAACGTGTAGTAGTTTATTTTTAGATTGAAACTGAAATAGGTGGTTAATTTATTTGGGGGGGTATAATATATCAACACTGACAACTGGAAAGTTCTAGAAAACAATTAAATTGAGCATCATTTTTTTCCTGAGAAATTCCTGCATTTTGTTTTTTAGAACTGAGCAGTGACTTAAATTTCTCAATGGCAATTTAAGCAAAATCAAGGGCATGAATGAATTTAAGATGTTTGTACTCTATGTGATACTGTAGAGTTTGTTTTTATAGAGAAGAATGTCACCTACAGCCATACCCAATAAAATAAAAACTGAGAAGGCACACATCTTTCAGCACATCTTTTATATGTAAAGAAATTACAGAACTTAGTACTGCTGTGGTGTTGAAATACTTGGGAAAAGTTGACCCTTTTGGATGTAAACAACATTTCTTTAATAAACTGTATTTTATTCTTAAACCTTTAAAAAAAATTACTATACAGTTTACTATAAACCTGTAAGTTACTGATGTTGACTAAGCTGTTACTATATTATTTGGATTTCATCATGACAACCCTATTTTTCAAAGGAGTATTGGAGTAAACTGGCTTGCCCAAGGTCACATAGAATAGAATATATTGGAAGAGAATCAGTTTCTACAAAGTATATCAAAAGGATGAGGTGTGTGTGTGTGTGTGTGTGTGTGTGTGTGTGTGTGTGTGATGTTTTATGTAGACTGAACCCAGGGCCTTGCACACACTAGATAAGCACTCTACCACTGAGCTACTCCTGGTCTAGAACTATCACTAGCTATCTTACCTGTGATTATCTGACCGAAGGAATTCACATCTAAGGGAATGTAAAAATAATTTTAAAGAGAAATACATTCACAATTTTATCTCTCAAACATGTTCCTGTTTTTTACATCTTTTCTTAAAAAAGGCCCAGAAACCATCTTCCTGAAAACTTGAAACTTACTTTTTCATCATTACAAACAGCCAACAGATAATTCTTCCAAACCTTCCACAAAAACATTTCAGTGTTTCATATCACCTAAGTACTAAATATAGCCTCTTCCATAGGAAAGAATTCCCAAAGAAGTTTTTCATTTTTCTCCCAGTGGCTTTTCAAACCCTGTGATTTGGCCCCACAGCTGCCTGTCATATTTATCAAAACCTCTCAGTCACCAATGGCTGTTTCTGTTCTTTCTTTTCCCACAACCCAAACGTACATGTGCGTATTTCTGGTGTCCCTCAGTTTGGCTGTCCAAGGCAGACCTTGGCGACTAAGAAGATTCCTCCGGTGAAACAGCACAATGTGCTGTCCCCTGGAACACAGGTAGCCCTCCCCCTCAGATGTTCCCTCGATAATGTAGCATGTTGATGCTGCCCCTTAACATAAGCATCTGAGCCTGAGCTTCTGTACTTTGGAGTCACAGTTCAATTGTATCACCCTCAAACAAGTGCGAGTTTTGGTGTGCTTTCTTTTCGGACCACAGTACACCAGTTTCTTTCTAGCAGAGCCCCCTTTCTTCCTAGTCCAATCATTTGTTTCCTAGACTTCAAACTTTCTACATTTTGGGGGCATAAAATTGAGACTTTCAAACAATTGCTGAAACTGAACATAAAAAAAGGAAAAGGCTCAGTTTGATGCTCATAAATGTATTCATCTCATTGGCTTCTAAAGTACCTGTCTTGTATACTTTCTAGCCGACTCTGGATCCCATTCTCCCAGTTCTTTTGTCCTCCCAGATTATAGGATTCTACAGATAAAAAGTAATTTCAGTTATAGCTACTGCAATGGCTAAACTCTTAGGAGAGTCTTTGGCTAAATGTGAAACCACAAACGATGAAAATAAAGTTAAGTGAAAATAAGCCTATACATCCCAAAGCTAACTTTTCAGGGACAGATAGAACAGTAAGAACTAAGCCACCTTCTACATTTGCTTTACATAGATTTAAATATGTTTTCATTCCTAGATATTCTGAAACTATGTCATAACACTGCAAGTTAGAAAGGTCAACATGCATTATTTCAATCTTTAACTTTATGGACAAAACATAAGATCTATCTATAAAGTTAAACTCAGGAAACTTAATGGGGGAGGGGATCTTGCTATGTAGTTTGGGCTAGGCTTGAAATTACTAGGCCTGGGTTGATCTCAAACTTGTGGCAATTTTCCTGCCTTAACCTCCTGAGTGCTAGAATTACAGGCATGTGCCACCATACCCAGCTTCAAAACAAGTTGTTTTGGGGGAGTTTTTTGGTACCAGGAATCAAACCCCTCGTACTTGCCAGGCAGGTGCCGTGCCACTGAGCTACATCCCCGGCCCAAAACAAGTTTTAATATAAAAATATTTATAGCAGGCCGAGAGTTTAGCTCAGCAGCACAAGCACCTGCCTGGCAAGAGTGAGGTCATTAGTCTGATCCCTGGTACAAAAAAAAAAAAAATTATAGCAAAGCTTAGGAAAAAACTCTTATTTTCATGGTCATTATTTCATATAACTTCAGACCAAAAATTGGAAATAAATCAAAGGGTAGTCTTCTTAAACAACATTTGCACAGATGAAATGAGAGATTTGAGAATCTCTAAATGTTATAACTAAAGATTTGTATACAAAGGAAAGAAATCAGGTTTCTATCTTTTTTTTTTTTTTTTTTTTTTTTTTTGCTTTTTTCTGGTACCGGGGATCGAACTCACAACCTCATGCTTGCCAGGCAAGTGCTTATGCTGCTAAGCTAAATCCCCAGCCCCAAGAAATGAGAACTATAGGCCTGCCTCAGAAATCTGTCACTGAGAGTGGATGATACAGTAATAGTTTTGACACACACTATAAAACCTCTATCTGTAACTTCCTGGACTAATTTATCTAATGATACTGTCCAGCTCCTAATTGTTCTTTGGGGCCAAGATCCTACAGAAAGGCCTTTCTCCCCCAGCAACCAATATTCTTTGTACAACTAAAACCTACACACTAGTATTTATATGGAAATTCTGCAGTCTCTGATCCATAATGTAATCTCTAGGCAAAATCCTGACAAGATAATTACAGCAGGAGGAAAAAAACAAAACCTAAATAATCAAATACCACTTAGCTCAGTGGTAAACTCCTTGCCTAGCATGTGCAAGGCCTTGGGTTTAATCCTTAGTATTGCAAAAATAAAAAAAAAAAAAGTGACAGCAAAATAAATTATTCCTTAAGATAGGATCCTTTGAAAAAGAGAAAAACTACTTAAGGTATTGAAATTCAAATATAAATGTCCTCAGCTCTCCAAGCCCCTAGATCCTGACCTCTTACACCTAAAATGTCCTCAGTTGTGCCATCACCTTAACCTTAGGGGAAAACACTGTGATGCCCAAGCTATTGGGACATCACCTAAATGAGAATGAATTCTTCAGCAGCCCTTGAGTATCTTCTCATGCTGGAAAAAGACAAAAAACAGGAAGACAGGAAGAAAAAGAGGTCAACAGACATCAAAGGCTCCAGTGAGTCACTGGCCAACATGATAAAAACCATGTGAGAACTCAATGATGTAACAGATATTACTGTTTTCTGCCAAGCAAGGAGCCCTTTCAGAGTCTTAGCCCAAACACAAAAATGCTAAAAAGACAAAACTCAACATGGGGAACCAGCAAATACTCTTAGCAGCAATCCCATTAGAAGAATTAAGGATAAAGAAATTATTTGATTTGATTTTTTTCGTTATAATAGTACACAAACACGAAGTTCCCTTGGGTCCAGTTTTCATCAAATAGGATGCTTCCACTGATATTCTCTCAGTATGGTAACAGAAATTTTATACAACTGAAATCCAATCAGAACTCAATTGTTTTAGTGAATACAGTTCATTAAGAACACAGAAGTTGTCTGGTAAGTGGCTGTAGCTTGGCAAGCTGCGGCCGTCCCAGGGTGAGAACCATATCAGCATTTCCTGAGATCTGCGACATGCCATGTTGGACCTTGGGGTACTGGGAAAACAGGCAACCAGTTCACCCCTCTGGTGGGCGGCTGTGAGCCTATCCCGGCGCGGGCTAAGAATCAAACATCCATCCCCTCCCCCCCAACTAGCAAGTGACAGCCGGAGACATAAGCAAGTCTTGCGATTTGACTATATGCCATATAGCAAATAAGGGGGATTTTCTTCTGCCATCTCTTTGAGGGCAAATATTTTTATCTCTGTTTTGATCAACGCTATTGCTCTATTCAATCTTCTGTTGTAATTTCTGCTCTGCCTGATTGTAATATTGCTCTGCCTGATTGAAGGAACAACTATTGTGAAGAAAACCAAATGTACTATTGTGCCTATTGCTGTTGTCCCGGTGGCCTGCTGTGAGGTTCTGTACCAATTTCACTGCACTGCTTCAGCTGGCTATGTCCTGTCTTGTTCTGCTGTATTTTACTACCTTCAAAATAAAATAAATAAAATAAAAAATAAGAAAAAAAATTTTAAGTAAATAACAACAAAACAGATCAACAAGGTACTGAGCAACCTGAAACATGATGTAACTAAACAGATAATGGACTTAAAAAGCAAAAGGAGGAAAAGCAGGTGCTCTCTAAGGATATAACTGCATGTATATTTAAGGGTATAGGAATGATAATTATGTTGCTGAGTTTTTGTTGGATCAGAGAAAGGAGCTGTTTGCAGCCTCACTGTTTGAATGTCCACTTTGTATGCTTTGATTTTGTAACTACATCCAGGAAGACAATATGTAATGTATCAACTAGTGATTTCTTACTGTTTTTTTTTTTTTGAAATCCTGTATTGTTTCTACCCTTTTTGTTTTGCTTTATTTTCCCCTTTAAATAAAATTTAAAAAAAACACAGAAGTTGAAAATTATATGCCGCAAGAATTTGAGAACTTAGTAAAAATAAGTTATTGGCCCACTTTGACCATTTTAAAAAATTGTCCATATTATTTGTTTATAATATTAGTGCTCAAGTTACTATATTTATGAGAGTTCTTTTAGTGCCAAACTACTAGAAAATTTAATATTCAGCTGAAAACCAGAATCATCTGCCTCTCCAGTCAAAACAACAAAACAAAAAACACTAAGTTATTCTGGCTGAAAATTACACACCAAGAATGGCTTCAAAGATTTCATGACTATTAGGATATTACTAAAATAATTATTCTATTTTTAGAATCCAGTGAATTTTAAAGATGTTTTCATATAGGTATACTGTAGCAAATTTTACCCAGCTTTTTTTTTTTAAATGGCAATTTTTAAAATGTGGGCAGTGGAATTTTAATAAAATATTTATATGGACAATAGTAATATATTATTTCTCCCCAAGTGTCATTTTCTATGTGATTGGCTGGGAAAGAGTTCAAACCCACAGCAAAAACTAGAATTCCTAATTAAAGCTTCTTATTAAATAAGAAGTTTTGACAATTATATTTGGCATTTAATAAGACCCACTATATATAAAATATCTTCTGTCAACAGATCTCTCTATACTGGAACTTTCTGAACTATTTTCACTGTTGCCCTTATTATATAAAGGAATAAATTTCATTAAGAAAAAATAAAATGTTAAAACATTTTAGAAATTATGAATACTGCTGAGCATGGTGGCTCACACATGTAATCCCAACACTGAGGAGGCTGAGGCAAGAGGATTGCTGTGTGTTTGAGGCCAGCCTAGCCTACACAGTGAGTTCAAAGCCAGCCTGAATTGCAAAGTGAAACCTTGTCTCAAAAAAACAAAAAGAGAAATTATGAATACTAAAGATAAATGTGGTATTTCCTCATCTATACTTAACAAAATTTAGTTTTTTAAAAAAAAAATGTTCTTAAGCTTAGTTTAAAATGCATTATTATGATCTTTACCCATTTGTGGCATTCCCTAAAAATTCATCCTGTTTGTTAAGCATCCTAAAATTTTAATTCATAAAAATATAACATCTACCCAGTATTTGGGAGGCAGAGGCAGGAGGATTGCCATGAGTTTAAGGCCAGCCTGGGCTACAAAATGAGTTCAAGGCCAGGCTAAATTACAGAATAAAACCAAGTGTTTATTACTTAAAAAAAAAAAAAAAGTATAACATCCAAAAGCAATGGCTGAAAAATGTTTGAAGTATAGTATTTTTTTGTACTGTCGGGTGACAGTTTATCTTATTATAGCTATAAACTGTTTCCTAAACTAGACTGTGTACTCCTTGAGAACGCTTTTTTCTATCCCTAAAACCTATTATTACATACAATAAAATGGTGGTAATTAGCTTTGAAGGACCCAGACTAGTGGACAAGTTCAGAACTTACTTAATTTTAAATGTAAAAAATATATGACCTAAAAACAATTTGTTTTGATCTTTGCCAACACCTCATATCACGGAGTCCTAGACACAGGGTTATGGTTAAGCAATAAAAGCAAACTGAAATTGGCCATAAACTTAAGATTCTTAAGTTTTAGGCACCAAATAATACCAATAATATGTCTAAGACATTATCCATTATACATTACAAGTATAATGTCTTAGACATATTGCAGTAATATGTCTAAGACATTATACTTGTAAAAAGATGTATTCCTAAGTTTTAAAAACAATTTTAAAGAATAAATATTTAAACATGAGGAAGATTGTGTCACAAGCTCACTAAAGATCTCCTTGACAGAATTATGAAGACTTGGCCCCAGCTTTAGAATGGCTTTGCCAGGAGTGCTAGTTCTGTTCTTTCTACAGCTATTATTTCTACAAGATCAAAAACCCTTGAAAAATTAATATCTTCTTACAAAATGTATAAAACCACAACATTTACATAAGATCCCAAAGTGCCACTACTTTCTTAGAAACACTTTATAGTTATTACATTAATGAATCTATCTTAGATGAGAGATGGGTTTGTGTATGTTTACCCTCAATTGTGTTCTGCTTTGATGTTAATTCATTCGCCTACTCACTCATTCAGCATTAATTGTAATAAATGAGCCCTGGAGTAAGTAGGCAGAGACAACTGGTGAACGAAATATATAGTATTTTCCCTGAAGAAATGTAATGACATTCTACAATGCACAGATGAATTAACACTATTTAATGGCTCAGATTTCACAAAACGAAGCAGTAGAGAAACAACTATTCTTTTGTGATCTTAGCATTCTTGATCTGGTAGACCTGTTGTTCTTTCATCTAGATTCAAACACCACCAATACTTCTTTTGCTTTAACTTTATTTGGCAAAGCAGTACTGCATAAACTGTGCAGTGACTACCACACAGCTTACACAGCATGTTAGATTCATATACATTATCAGCAGCAAACTAGAAACAGAAAAAATAATAGTAAGCTACAGGTCTCCTATCATTTTTAAAGAAAAGAAGAACTATGTCAGTTATGTCCAATCTGAACAACTGAGTGTTTACTGGACATTACCTGCCACCTTAAGTTTCAATATTTACAAATACCTACTTTTAAAGTAACAAAGCAGTTGATTGTATCTACAACATGCTATTCTATGACACCACATCAAAAGCTTTAAAAAGAAAGCTCATCTGTATATTCTTAGTAGTATCTAACAGATAACGAAATACCAAGAGTCTTAACTTGTAAATGGTGGTGTTATCTGATGCACAAAAAAACTGGTAAATTAATATTGGAAGAATTAAATATCCAAGAAAAGAAAAATCATTCCTCAAAATCAATTCACATACTAAGGTTTCCATTTTGCAAAGCCCCTTCTTTTAATATTTTAAAGTAAAATGTGGGCATGTTAAAGTAATCATAGAGAAATTTATACTTTGCATCCTTCCTCTACTAATTTGGTTCTGTGCCTCTCTGAAAAATTAGAAAACTACAAAACCACACATTTTCATGCTGAAAATAATAGTGTAACAAAGTCCAAAACAAGCTGTGATGCTGTTGGTTTTCAAAGAGCTTTTTAAGGACCAAGATGAGCAATCCACTGCAATATTATAGACTGGTCAAGCTGATGTTGCTTTTACAGCTCATCCCTGAAAAAGGAAAAGAGAGAAAAATATAAGAAAGAGTTACATGCTGCAAAGTTTGGCTATTAGTTTAGACACAATGCTTCAGCCAGTAAAAATACATTGAGTCCTAAGCAATGTATTAAAAAGAAATTAAAGTGCAAACAACTGCAAATCAAAGCAAAAATGGAAGTCAATCTTTCCAAACATCTTTCATGCTACTCCAAAATGAAATATGAAACCTAAAGGGCCTGAGTTGTTTTTTTTTTTACTTCTAAATATAGATTCCTTCAAGATAAAAATTGCAGAAAAATTATAACTTCTAGATCTAGTATGATCTCGCTAACTCCATTTATTGTAAAATGATTTGAGTAGTTAAAGTTCAAATGATCTTCTTACAGTTACATTCACAAAATTAGATTAAAAAAAGAGTAGTCTTTTCCTTAGAGTATCTGTGTTATGGAGTGGGTCGATCTCAATCCAAACTCTGGGAGAAAATATATCATCTGTAGGTATGTTATACCTGTCAGCTGATTTCATAAGGCAGCTTTATCAGCTCCAAAAGAAACCACTCACTCAGCCAGGTGCAGCACTGTGCCAGCAACTGCCAGTGAGAGGAAGGAATAAAAATGCAATCTAAAATAAATTGTATGGAATATAAAATCCTATCTCCATAAAGCTGTTAAACCTTAAAAAAATTTAAAGAAAAGCCTAACAGCCTCATGTTGAGAATGTGAATGACAAAAACATTATTAAACAGTCCTACAACATTAAACTTTAGGAATAAAGAACCATGATTCAAGGAAAAATTGTTTTATATATATATATATATATATGAATGTCAAAAAATTGTAATAACTGGTAACTGGATGAAGAGATTAGGGAGGTTTTTTTTTAAAATACTATTATATAAACCTATCTCTAAAAAAACAAAAATGAAAAGTTTTTTGTTTTTTTTTTTTTTGATACCAGGGATCAAACACAACCTCATGCTTGCCAGGAAAGCGCTTATGCTGCTGAGCTAAATCCCTGGTCCAAAAAGAAAAGTTTTGAATACATTGTTAAAAGAAACTTGAAGGGAAGTAAGATAAAGAGTATTTTAAAGTTAAGTGTTCTTTTTCCAAAACTGATTTTGTAAACAGTGCAAGAAAATATTTTTAAAATTACTTCTCCCATAGTTGCCTTTATCACACAGTAGTGGATTATCTTTTAATCTCTCTTAAAATATTCTAACAACAGTATTATAATTTTCATAGTTTTTACTTAAATTCATGTAAACATAATAGCATTTAATCTTCATAAAAAGTTCTGCAAAGCACTCTGTTCACAAACTAAAACAAATTCACCTGTGCCTTTTAAAAGTATGAATTAAAGATAGTCTTTTTACTTTTCTATACTGCTGCAGCTCAAACCCAGACCCTTATGCATGTTTGACAAGCACTCTAAAACTGAGTTATATCCTCAACCAACACATGATGGTTTAAAAAATAATTAACATTTTATTTATCTGTTGCAAGGCATTAAAAAGACTGTATAAATCTTAATGCCCCATCAACAAATATCCTCTCCACTAAAAATAATTCTTCAGGAGGCCAGGCATGGTGGCACATGCCTGTAATTCCAGCACTCAGAGGCTGAGGCAGGAAAATCACCTTGAGTTCAAGGCCAGCCTGGGCTACATAGTGAGTTAAAAGCCAGCCTGCACTACATAGCAACACCCTGTCTCCCCACTGTCCCCCATACATAGTACACACAAAGCTGCTATATATGTGTCAAATACATTCATGAGGTTACTAAGTATAATTTATTAATTAGGTTTTAATAATTCCATGCTGGTAACATTCAGTTTCATATATTCTTCTTTTTTTTTTTTTAAATCGGTACCAGGGATCAAACTCATGACCACATGCTTGCAAGGCAGGCATTTATGCCATTGAGCTAAATCCCCAGCCCCAATTTCATATATTCTTTACCAAGAACAAATGAAAATATATACTACCAGGAAACAATCAAAATCCATGAAAGTTTTTCATAATTTTTATGCATGTCCTGAGGTAATAAAATTTTTGTGCAATTTGTTTTGTATAATGCATTATGAGACATTAAAAAGAATTCCAAAAGCAATATATATTTGCTTTTACAGATATAAAATTTATCATATGCTGTAACACTTATAAAGAAATTTAAAAAGAACAATATAGAATATTTAACATAAGAAGATAACCCAGGACCTATACTATCAATTTTAGAAATGCACTGTATTTTTTTGCATCAAGTATACATGATATTTGATAATACTGAAACATTCCTCAATTTCATGAACTAGAAATAGATCTATTTCATTGACTCTTTTGGGTAGTAAAAATGAAATAAAACTTTATCAGGAGATTAACAAAATATTGGTTTCCATATAAAGATATTTATTTAGAACATAAAATTTAATGCTATACTTCTGAAGTAACTAACAACTATTACATACCTATAATCATAAACATAATACCAGAGAATGGCCTACAGACCTGGCTTTCTCTCCTTCTCTGATCAGCCCACCAAAGCATAAGGAGATGCAAGGCTACATTCAGGTTTAGAGCTTTAACTAGTACCAAAATTCAGCATGCCCATTAATTACAATGTTCTTAAATATAGTTTATGTCATGTCTCCTTGGCTCAGATTGGCTCTCACTCTCACCCAAGTGTGTTTCTTACTCTGAATTCCACTGTACAAGAAAGATGGCAAGCAAGTGAGGAAAGTACTATGATGGTTTGTTAAATTAATCCTGAAGACTAAAAAAAGCAGAAATCATCCTGCCTAGCAAGAAGCTGATCAAAGAATTTCTAAATATGGTAATTCTCAATGTGAAATGCACATTAGAAAACAGTGACAAAAAAAAAAAAAACCAGTAGTAGATCAGGAGGTAGGGTCCACTGAGATGCTCTATATAGGAACTATAATCAACCTGAGAGAGGGTTTATAGACTGAAAATCAAATATGAGAAAACAATGCTCTATGTGACAGGGAGCCAGAGAGAAATAGGAGCAACTCGACCACTACCTGCAGATAGGTTGGAAAGACAGGATACTTATGTGCAGTAGAGAACTACTCAGCTATAACGAAGGAAAACCTTTAGGCTTTTGTAGGTAAAGGAATACAACTTGAGATCAAGTCCAGGAGTGAGAAGGTTCAGAACCACTTAAGTAAAAAGCAGGTTGCCCCACAATCTAAAAACTGAGGGAGTTTGTGGGACCCAAAATGCATAGCACCCTGTGAGAGTGAAAGGGGAAGAATAGCCTAAAAAAAGGCAGAGGATATTGTTAATAGTGTACTAGGCTTTAAAACCCACATTACTCACACTGCTCTGCTTAGATGGATTATATTCTGTTCCAGTTTGTCTACTTGTACTAGACTTGAGAGTACAGACAGTTATCCTGAAAATAGTAGGATATAGTACGGTAATCAACCTTAATTTCCTATTAACTTAATCTGAAGCTCTGTATAACTTACACTGTTTTACCATGACTGATCTTAATAGAATCCGGTTTGTTAGACTGCTGTTTTGTATTGACAGATTTTACTTAAAGCTATTATGATTGATAGTATCAAGTCTGAGAGTACAGGCAACTACACGGAAGATGACAAGATTCACTAGGATACCCACTTTGGTTCAAGTATTACCTGCCTTTGAAGTTTTACACTGTCTACAATGTTTTATTTTTACTAATATTGTTATGTACTACTATATTCAGTTATACTGCTATATTCAATTATGCCTGATGATAGAGACAATTCTATCAAAGATAATAAGAGACAATACAGTAACCACTGTAGATCACCTTGTACTGTGGTTTTACATGATTTTTTGGTTTCATGTTCTTATAGGAATTTGTTTTGTTTTGTCTTGCTGTTTTGTTTTTCCCTCTAATACAGAAAGGATAGAAATACATGTAGAGACTCACGCATGCATAGCTGTTTAGTCTCACTGTTTGAATGTCTACTTTGTATGCTTTAATTCTGTAACTTGAACAACTATCTTTAAGAGGACAATATGTAATTTATCAACTAGTAATTTCTTACTGTTTATCTTTTTTTTGAAATTCTGTATTATTTATGGTTTTTTCTCTTTAAATTAAAAAAGTGACAAATTTTAGACATACTCATCAATCTATGTCTATTCTTCCCTCTTCTACTTTAACTCAAGTCACCATCATTTCACCCTTGAAATGTTACAACTACCAACTGTATCTAACTCAGGTTTTATCATTTTCCAATTTATTTTCTATACATGAGCCAGTTATCCCTTTGGCCTGGCTTAAAGACTTCAATTGGTGTCCACTGCAAGTCAAAACATCCTGCACTGCAAGTGCCTACTGGTCACAGTATTTGTGTAGCTCTCCTACATGACTACATAAGCTCTGTAAGCTTTAAATTCACAGCTGAAGATTCCTGGCACCTAGAACAGCAGCTGGCATTGTAAACACAGCTTGCTAAGCTTATAAATGATTCTAAGAACGTTCTCAGCCAGGTGTGGCATCCACAAGAAGGGTAAGAAATGGGAAACACAAAGAAATGCTTATACTTAAAAATATTTAACAGACCAAACTACCAAAAAAAAAAAAAAGTATAAGATGTTGCTTTTCCAAAGGCATTTTAAACTTTTTTTTTCCTGTCAAGAACACTTTAAGCATATAGTGGCCTAAAAGGCCACACAAAAACTAGATGTCTCTCAAATCTACTCCAAACCGGTATTATAAAAGAACCAGTAGAGCCAGGCCTGGTAACACATTCCTACAGTCCCAGATACTGAGGAGAATGAGAAGAGAGGATCACTTGAGCCCGATAACTGAAGGCCAGCCTGGGTAACAGTGTAGAAAGAGAAGGAAATGAAAGGAAGAATAAAGCAGGGAAAAGGTAATGATAAATTACTTCAGACCATGTCTGCCAACAAGGTCCTTTCCTCTGACTTCCAGTTATGCCTGGCCCATAGGATGCCCTGCTAGAAGAGTGGATAGTCATGGCCACTTTCCTTTACCACTATGGCTCCTGTTATCTCTATCTCTCTCACATCTCACCCTGGCTGTCTCTCCTCCAATGACTGCCACTAAAATTGCATCCTTCCCTTTCCCCATTTACCCAAAAGAGACAAATACTTCCAGATTATCCCATGTGCTCCTGATGCCTGAGTAGATATCCCTTAATGATTCCTATAACCTTTGCCATATTTCTCTGAAAAGTCCCTTCATTAAAATCACTTTACAACCCTAGCCCCTGACTTGACACAGTTTATGAACTCAAACAGAAACAGCAGACCAAGGCTGTTATTGTCAATACTGTGCCTTCTCCAACATTCTATTTTCTACCAACTTTCACAACAAAAAAATTTTAGTGTGGTCTTTTCTAAACAAGTTAGTTTCTAGATTTTATTTCACTTCATAATCTCTAAACTTCCAGAATTACAATCGACTAAACAAGTATCTTTGTAATTACATCCACCATCTATGGATACAGAAAAATGTATTTGAATAGAGAGAAAGCCAACAACAGAAAAATAAGTCCCAGCACAACTAGAGAAATATTCCCCAATGATGAAAATATGCAATATCGCTCATGTTTTAAAAGCTGAAGTACCTAAAAACAAGTATACACTTTTTAGTTTGGAAAAATAAGTTATATTACCTTCACTTACATCTTGTCAAGATGAATTTTTGCTGTGGTTGGTTTTGGTTTTGTGGTGCTCGGGATTGAACCCAGGGCTTTGTGCATACTAAGCAAGTGCTCCACTACTAAGTTATACCTCCAGTCCAACAAGTATCCATAAACTTAAAAATTATTCTAAATTTTCTGCACAAATAGTTTGGATTACTGGGGATACATTCAGGCTTTGTGGAGAGGAGGTGAAAGTGCATGTAATTCTTGACAAGGGGAACTTTGCTATGAAAAAAAATTACTCCTTATAAAATCAGGGCCAGGAAGGACCTTGACAAACAGGCTCTGAAGCTTCACCATCATTGGCTTCTGGTTATAAACTAGCTTCTGGTTACTTTTGTAATTCCTTCATCATTAAATTATAAGTGAGATGATCACATAATTTTTAACACTTATTTTGTATAAAATTGAATATTTCAAATTGACTAAAGAAAATATGAACTCTTACTTGAGATCAAACTAGTTATTTCAGTGAAATATTTGTCCCTTTTATAAACAATGATAATAACACAATTATTTAGTGTTTGAAGCATACTAGAAGCAAAATGAAGGTTGTAATTAGTTGTTAACTACTGTATATGTGACTCTAACTGAAAAAAAAACAAGTTTTTTTTTATTATTTTTAAAAAGTAGTAGTACTAAGCTAGCACAGTGGCACACCCTATAATGCCAGCTACCTAGGCGGTTGAGGAAGGTGGATCATGAGTTCAAAACTAGCTTGGGCAATATAGCAAGACTCTGTCTCAAAAAAAAAAAAAAAATTTAGTAGTGTTCCAGGTTTGAATTCAAAGAAAACAACTCGGTGTGGTGGGCACACCTGTAATCTTAGCACTCAAGGAGGTTGAGGCAGAAAGATCATTGGGAGTTCAAGGCCAGACTGAGCTACATAAATGAGTTCAGGACCAACCTACACTATATAGTGAGACCCTATTGCAAAAAACCAAAAACAAACAAACAAAATAAAGAATTCAAAGGAAATAGCTATAGCTACATAAGAATAAAATGCAGTTCTTGTAAACTGTCTTGGAAAAGGCCAAGCTGCATTTAGTTAAAAGTAAAACACTGTTTTGTACAAACTGAATTAGGTTCATTATTATTTCTGCAATTAAACATTCATTTTAAAATTGCCTTTCCTCTTTACAGAAAATAAAATTGAACTTATCATTTGCTTACTAAGATAATTATTTAAAACAAGAATCATTTTGTCAACTAGAAATAGACTCTAAAAGAAGGAAAGTATAAAGCCTCACTTATCTGGGCATCTAAATTCAAGCAACCTTATTTAATGACACTCCTCTGCACTGTCTCATTCCCTCCACCTCAAGGGAATAGACAAAAGAGGAAAGGTGAAGAGGAGAAATCTTGGCTTCAAACAAAATAGTGAGGTATGTGACACAAAACCAAAGCATTCATATTTAAAAGACCCATGCTGTGTGCGATGGTGCCATACTGCATGCAGCTGGCCATCTGAGTGGGTTAGTGAGACCTGGGGCAACTTAGAGACTATCACCCTTCACCAGGAACTTAGCAGGATAGCTTAACAATTGGCTGGCATAGTATACAGGATGATGAGATGTCTACTCCTTGTAGTGGCCCTGAATTGATGGCTAAATATAAAACAGGCAGCATGTCAGACATCTAGGACTGAATGAAAGACAAAAATCAAGCCAAAAGGTAGAATGTCCTCTCTGGGATTCTGATACTTTCAAAAACTAGGACAACTATATCTTCCCTTTCTTTTTACAACAATGGTTAAAAGAGGGATTGAAAGAGGCAGCATATGATGGTCTTCTCCTTTCCTAGTCTGAAGTTTCCATGCCCACATAGCAGCTATAAAAATGATTTCTACATACAGAAATACAGGGGCTGATAATGAATAAAATATCATTAGGAATACTAAATTATGGCTAAAAGTCTCTTTAAAGGCAAAAACCTCTGTGCCAACCAAGTCTCACTCACCTTCCCTCTCCCAACAATGTAAATTAAACCAAAAAAGAGCAGAACGTGCAAAATAATTCACACTTAATGTAATAAATTTCTGATGTTTTAATGGAGTAGCATGAAGGTGGCAACCAAACAAAAAACAGCTCTTGTAGTCTAATGTCTTAAAATCCATACGCTTTCACCTTGCATGTGTGGAAGAAGAAAGAGGAGGAGAGAAAATCACTTCCACCTGGACCACTGCTTTTCTTTATCTGTTAAAGGCACGTATATCACCCCCATCAGAGGCTTCATTTTGACGCTGCCATCTTGTAGCTTATCATACTGCTCCAACATTTGGTTTCCACCTGCAGGACCAACTGGCAGTATCAATCTTCCACCAGGCTTTAACTGGTCTATTAGCTACAAGAAAAAAAACACACATAAATACACCAAATTTTAGATTTGACATCACTATAAACAATGTTCACTATTCATGGGCAGAAAGCAGGTAAATGCTTTATTTAGTATATACACAGTCATTTCTCGGTATCTTTGGGAAATTCCTTCCAGGACAACTCAATGATACCACACTCAAGTCCCTTATATAAAATGCTATAGTGTTTGTACTGCATATAACCTTATGCACATCCTATCATATACTTTTTTTTTTTTTTTTATACAGAGTCTCACTATCTTGCATAGGCTGGCCTTGAACTCCTGGGTTAAAGTAACCTACCCACCTCAGACTCCCAAGTAGCTAGGACTACAAATGTTCACCACAGCACTTAGCTTTCCTCATACATTAAATCTATAGATTACTAATAATACCTATTATAAGGCATACACATCACTTCATTTCGTTGGATTTAGCAATAAGATTCAGTGTATAGCATATTCAAGTTTTACTTTTTAGAACTTTCAGTATTCTTTCCCCAGATATGTTTTATTCATGGTTGACTGACCAACAGGCCTAACTGTACATAATTGGAGTGAAATACTATGATTCAACTACCCACTTACTCATTTACCTCTTAGCCTCCTCTATTCAACTATAGATTCCTTCAGGACAGGGACTGTCTTTGTGCCACTAGCACCTAACACAATATCTTTTTAACTGGGATGCTCAAGATTGAATTGAACCACCTAATGCAGAGCTATCCTCCTGAAGATTCAGCCAAAGGCAAAGCAAAAATTCTAATGCCTGTGTACTTGCTTTGGATCTCTATGAGATGGAAAGGATGGGGAGGAGAGGAGAGAAAGTGTAGAAAATCAGCAAAAAAAATTCCTACCCTATTGGCATTACTGAAGCAAAGATAAGGGAATCCTAATTACCTAAATGAACTTAGAATTACCAGCACCATGAAGAGGGAAGGCAGAGTCCACAAGCATTTCAAATGAGGGGACCCCCTGGTCATCAAAGAACCACCAAGGTGATTTAGTGACAGCCTCTCTAGTCAGAAAATAATTAAATCATATCTTACCATTTGAACATAACATTACAGGTAACCATTATTCAAAAATGATAAGAAAAAACTGACTTTTGGTATTGCTACCTAAGGGAAGGGGGGCCTCAACTGAAATTTGCTTGGAGGGTCTGTCATTCTTTCCATTTAAATTTTTATCAAGGCAATATCTGCAAGTATTCTTTACTGTCTTTCTAGCAGTTAGGTTTGTTGATTTCGCCCCAGGCCCAATCTTGCTCCCTAAATCCTTTCCATTTTAAATCCTTTTAACTATGTCATCTAATATTTACTTTCATATTTCAAATTGTATGTGAGATAAGGATTGAACTCAGTATACAGTCTACTTCCTTCTTCTAACCCAATGAATTCACAATTTTTCATTAAAACCATTTTCAATTAGGACTGTGTAAGTATTCTGCTGCTCAGCCAAGACGTATCCAATGATTGTTTCTTACATAACAGTTTTGTTCACTGTATCTGAAATGGAGATTTCATTTTCATTTCATTTTCTTTGTAACTATCTCTAAATTGTTCTAACCTCCAAAAGCTTCAAAATAAAAGCTTCACAGGCAACCCTATATAATTTCTGCTTTTTGTCTTTTCTTCTAGGCCTACTGCATATCTTCCATTCTGGCACTTATTGGCACAATAAGTCTGGGAACTCTGACCAAGATGCACTACTTCAATTCCATGACTTTCTCTTTGGTTTTTCCTACTGTATCTATTTTTCCCTCATTTCCATTTTTTTTTTACTTTTTTTTTGTATTATTTAGTAATTTCTCTGGAAGACTTCTATAAAATAGTACATGGGAAACCGACTTCTGATAAGATCATAGAGCAGTAAACAGCAACAAATCAATGTCTCTGAGTCTCAGAATCCAGACACTGGAATATAAGAACTTTGGGAAGGAGAGGAGGAGGGAAAGGGATCCCTAGGAGCCAGGAAGATCTGAAGGGAAAATTGGAGCCTACAGAGAAAGTGAAGAGACACACCTCAATGCAGAAAAAGAAGGTAGCAAGCTGTACTTTCTCCTCAGCTCCCAACTCACAGCACCAGAGAAGAGACTCAAATCTACTGAGATGAAGTAAAGGTGGGTGACTCCAGAGGCCTCCATGGAGAAACACCGCAGTGGAACACAGCAGTGAATGCTGTACACTATAATAGCTAGTGAGTAACTCCAGTCTAAGCATCTGTAAAGTCCCCTGGGAAGGGTGCTTAGCCAGGCATCATTTTAGGGAGAGGCTAACTAAATCCTGGACAGCCATGTATTGGCTTGATCTCATGGCTGCCAGTGACTGGATGAGGGACAACTGCAAGAGATGTGCCCGGTCAGGGAGCTGAGAACAGGCCAGCAAGAGACACCCAGAGTGTTCTAGGCTTAACAGCTCGGGCCTCAACCCCACAGAGGCCAGTATCAACCTGAACTTGTATAGAGTTTAAAGGACCAGAATCAAGACCCTGCCGACTTTTGGGATGATAAAGGATCCCAACCTAACCTTACTGTAGGCATGCTGGGATCATCCAGCATGGATCTGGGTTCTGTCGGCCTTTGTCTACCAGTGACAGCAGAGATACACTCTGAATTGAAAACTACCACAAAACTGTAGACCTCAAAAGAAAACCACAGGCATGAAATTAGAGATTTTTTTTTCTTTCCCCCTTTTTTTTTCTTGTTTGCTTTGGCTTTCTCATGAATGTTAACATTAGTTTTAGCTTTTTTGTTTTGTTTTATCCTTTTTTAAAATTTTTATTTAAAGAGAAAAAAGCAAAACAGAAAAAGGAGTAGAAACAATACAGAATTTAAGAAAAAAAATAAACATTAAGAAAACACTAATTGATAAGTTACATATTGTCTTCTTAGAAATAGTTGTCCAAGTTACAAAATTAAAGCATACAAAGTGGACATTCAAACAGTCAGGCTGCAAACAGTTCTGTTCAATGATCCAATAAAAACTTAGCAACATGGTTAGCAATCCTACACACTTAAACATAAATGCAGTTATATCCTTTAGAGTACTTTATTTTCCTCCTTCTGCTTTTTAAGTCCATTATTTGTTTAGCTATATTCTGTTTCAGGTTGCTCAGTATCTTACTGACTTGTTTTGTTGTTGTTATTTACTTTTTAATCACCTTATATTATTCTGTTGCTTTGTTTTTGAATTTCTCCTCATCCATGCCCCATGGATCAGCTTTGGTGGAGCTGGGAGCTTTTTGCAGGCATTTTGTTACCTTGTTATCTACTTTTTTTTTTTTTTTTGAAGGTAGCAAAATACAGCAGAACAAGACAGAACAAACCCATGAGAGGAAGTGCAGTGAAACTGGCACAGAACCTCACAGCAGGTCACCAGGTCAACAGCAATAGGCACAATAGTACAACCAGTTCTGTTCACATTAGCTGTTCTTTCAATCAGGTAGAGCAAAATGGAAAGAAATATTGAACTTACAAAAACAGAATATTGAATAGAGCAGCACCATTAATGAGAACTGACCAGTGATAAAAAATATTTGCCTTCAAAGAGATGTAGAAGGAAATCCTTACTTGCCACACTACATATGTTCATCCTCCCAAGAGATACTCAGACCTTTGGCTCCCACTTGCTAATGGTGGGTGGGAGGTGGATCGATGTTTGGTTCTTAGCCAGCGCACCAGTAGGCCCCCAGCTGCTTACCAGGGCAGCGAGCTGGCTGCCTATTCTCCCAGCACCCCAAGTTCCAACATGATGCAGAGCTCAGGAAATGCCGATAGTTCTCACACTGGAGTGGCAGCCTTGTGAGGCCCCCAGCTGCTTACCAGGGCAGCAAGCTGGCTGCCTGTTCTCCCAGTGCCCCAAGTTCCAACATGATGCAGAGCTCAGGAAAAGCTGGTATGTTCTTGCACTGGAGCGGCAGCGACTTGTGAGGCCCCCAGCCACTCACCAGGGTGGTGAGCTGGCTGCCTGTTCTCCCAGTGCCCCATGTTCCAACACGATGCAGAGCTCAGGAAACGCCAATGGTTCTTGCCCTGTTGCAGCAGTGGCTTGGGAGGTGTTTTATTCTTGCTCGTTTTTTCCTTCTTCCCTCCTGTCTTCCTCACTAGTTTCCCAAAGCTTGAGTAATCTTTCTTTGTCCTCCAACCTTGCTTCTAGTCTCTTTCTCTTCCTTTTTTTCCATTATTTTTCCCTGTTATCCTTTTTAAGTTTTCTTTCTGGAGAGTAAAATCATTCTACTGAGGGGTATTTATTGTATATAATTTTCTGATTTCTTTCAGATTTTGTTATACAAGTATAAACCTTATACCTATGATTAAAGGTGGAAAATTAAGTTATCACAGTTTGTCATTTTCAGACTGTGCTTGATGCTATTGTTATTACTGGTTGTACTACTTTAGCCAAGAAAACATAGTTGTTGTGATCAGTTGTTCTTCCTTATATGTCAAAGCCAAGATTATCTGGGGGTTGTAAATAACACCATTTTCCAGTACCAAAGAACTCGGTACTAGTCCCAACAGGCAGCAACCTCTCATACCTAATAAATTAAAGCAGTAAGATCTTGGAACAAACTCAGGATCCAAAGCCAGGTACACCTAGAAGATATCTCTCAAAAACAGTCATTAGAGATCTCAGTACTACTGATAAAGCTACTTATCATAAGCAATTGATAAGCCTCAATGCAGAAAACAAATTTTTAAAAAAGAGAATGAGAAAACATGGAAACTAGATGCAAACCCAGATTTCCAGCTTGACAAAGGCAAATTCAGGGGAAATTGAAGTGAAGAAATCAAAAGCCACCCAGCTGAACTTTCTGAAATGGTAGCCAAGGGAGTAGCAACAAAGTAGATAAATAAGGTTCTAGAAAAACCAATCAGAAATAATTACACAGATAACTACAGAGATGATGATCATAATAAAGGACATAGTTTGTGAATCTAGAGCAAAGATGCTTAGAAAAGTTATAGATACCATGAATGTTCACATGAGAAATAACTGGATTCCATTAAACAGATATCCAGGAGATTAAAAAGTTTGTTGAACAGTAGAACCAACCAATGTAAAGTTACAATACTGGATCTAGAAAGCTGGCAGTAAGCAATCATTAGATCAAAGACTTCTTAAAAATAACAAGGGATACAGAAAAACCAATCCAACAGGTGCTAGATAATGCAAAGAAGAATAACAAAAGATTAATCTGAATCAATAAAAAATTGGAAGAAAACAAAAAGACATAAAAATCCTGTTCACAGAAGTATTACCAGAAAACTTCCTAAGCATGAAAAACAGAATTTGACACACAGATACATGAGGCATTTAAAACTCCAACAAGCCATGATCAGAAAAAGAAAAAAAACAAAAAACTAACATGGCATATATAAGTCAAGATTCCAGAAAGTCAACACAAGAATAAAATATTAAAAGCTGCTAGAAAAAAGAAACAAATCACCTATAAGAGACAATCCATCAGAATCACAGCCAACTTCTCAACACAAATCCTTAAGTTATAAGAGCTTGGAGTGAAGTATTTCAAGCCCTATGAGAAAATAACTTCCAATCCAGACTCATGTATTCCACAAAATTATCATTCAAAACTTATGGAGAAAGCCAGCCTTGGTGGCACATGCCTGTAATCCCAGACCTCAGGAAGCTGAGGTAGGAGGACTGGTTCAAGTTCAAGATCAGACTGGTTCAAGTTCAAGATCAGACTGTGCTACAAAGTGAGCTCAAGGCTAGCCTGAACTTCCTAAGAGACCCTAACTCAAAAAGAAAAAGAAAAAAAACAAAAAAACCTTATGGAGAAATAAGATACTTCCATGTTAAAAAACATCTGAAGAAATTCATGACCATCAAACCAGCACAACATTCTAAAGAATATTCTCAAAAAACACAACAAAGAAAACAAATTCTTTTTTTTAAATAGTATGTTAGTTCTTTTTTTTTTAATTTTATGCTAATTATTATTATTATTACTTTTTTTTTTTTTTTTTTTAGAAAACAAATTCTTGAATCCCAATAGGATGAATCTACCAGGCAGGACAAGCAATTAAACAGAAGACAAAGAAAGGGAACAAAGCAGCAGAAAAATAATATAACAGTAATTCAGCAAACTTCATAGGAGAACCTGTCTCAAAAAGAAAAAAAAAACCTTATGGAGATGTAAGATACTTCCATGCTAAAGAACATCTGAAGATCATGATGACCAAACCAGCATAACATTATAAAGAATCTTCTCAAAAAACACAACAAAGAAAACAAATTCTTGAATCCCAATAGGATGAATCCACCAGGCAAGACAAGCAATTAAACAGAAGACAAAGAAAGGGAATGAAACAGAAGAAAAATAATATGACAACAATAACTCAGCATGTATCAGTTATAGCCATCAATGTAAATAGTCTAAATTCATTAATCAAAAGAAACAGATTAGCAGAAGTGATCAAGAAACAAGATCCAACCTATGCTGCAAACAAGAAATGCATTTAGCTGGGGATTTAGTTCAGTGGCACAAGTGCCTGCCTAGCAAATGTGAGGTCGTGAGTTTGCTCCCCAGTACCAAAAACAAAAACAGAAAAAAATTGATTTAACTCAAAAAGAAATTCACAGACTCAAAGTTGAAGGACAGAAAACAATGTTCCATGCAACAAGAACCTGCAAAAAAACCACGGGTAACTACTATTGCATTTGCAAATAGAGTGGATTTCAAGCCAAGACTGATCAGAAGAAACAAAAAAGGTCACTACATATTTGTTAAGGAACAACTCAAGAAGCAGCAAATAACAATCATAAAGATATACTTGGTATATATACCAAATACCACCCCATACAACTGTATAAAACAAACATTAATGTATATAAAAATCAGATAAGCACTAATACAATTGTAATGCACAACCACAAGACCCCATGATCACAAATACAGATCAACTAGACAAAAAAACAAAGAAATATTAGAACTAAACCAAACATGTGAACAAATGGACTTAGTATTTGTCTACAGAGGGTTCCACTCCACAACATCAGAATACATTCTTCTCAGCAGCACATGGGACTTTCTCCAAAATAGAACACATACTAGCTCATAGAACTTGCTTAAGTAAATGCAAAGGAACTGAAATTATCCCATGCATTTTATCAGACCATTGTGCGATGAAAATGGCAAAAGAAACCATAGAAACCACATAAATACACGAAAAATAACATCCTCCTAAAAAACCAATGGGTCACAGATTAAATTAAAGAAGAAATTAGACAGTTTCTACAATTGAATGATAATGCCAATACAACATATGAGAACTTATGGAATGCAGTGAAAGCAGTCCTACAAGGGAAATTTATAATGGTGAACTCTCATGTCAGAAAAAGAGTGAGCTCAAATAAAAAACCTAATGTTGAACCTCAAACTTTTAGGACAGGAGCAAGTTAAACCCAAAGCACATGAGAGAGTGGAAATTACAAATATAGGAGCAGAAATTAATGCAACTGAGACTAGGAAAACACTACAAAGAATCAATGAATTGAAGCGATGGTTCTTAGAAAGATTAAATAAATAGACAAACCCTTAGACAATCTTGTTTTTAAAAAATGGAAGAAAAGACTCAAATCCATGCAACAAGGAATGAAAAGTGCAAAGTCACAATGGATCTTGCAGAACTTCAGATCTTGAATATCTACTTTGAGAACCTGTACTCTATTTAAAGATGGAAAATGCAAACTAAATGGACAGATTCCTGATACATATGAATTGTCAAAGCTAAATCAAGAAGATATAAAAATTCTAAATAACTCAATTATCATTCAATAAAATTAAAGAACTTTTAAAAATTACCAAAAAAGAAAAGTCCAGGTCCTGAAAGGTTCACTGCTGAATTCTACAAGAAATTTAAGAGATCTAATCTGAAAGCTCTACAAACTCTTCGATGACATGGAAAATGAAACAATACTCCCAAACTCACTCTTGGAAGCAAGCACTACCCTGCTATCAAAATGAGAGACAACCATAAATGATAACTACCAATCATTCTCCCAAATGGACATAGATGAAAAAAATTATCAATAAGATACTGGCAAACAATGCAGCAAATCATCAAAAAGATTATACACTCTGATCAAATAAGATTCATTCCAGGGATGCAGGGAAAGGTCAACATATACAAATCAATAAATGTAATATGCCACATGAAGAGTTAAGGACAAAAACACCACATGATAATCTCAAGAGATGCAGAAAAAGCATTTGACAAAGTCCAATACCCATGCATGATTTAAAAAAAAAACCCTACAGAAAATTGGAATAGTAGGTCTTTACCTCAATCTGATAAAGGCCATCCATGACAAACCAACAACCAACATCATATTAAATGGTCAAAAACTGAAAGCTTTCACTCTAAGATCAGAAAAAAGACAAAGATGTACACTATCACCACTCCTATTTAATATAGCTCTAGAAACATTAGCTAGAGCAATTGGACAAAAGGAAGAAATAAAAGCAATAGGGACAGGAAAGGAAAAGGTTAAATTATTATTTGCAGATGACATGATATTCTACATGGAAGACTCCACCAAAACTCCATTGAAAGACTTGTAGATTTAATAACCGAATTCAGTAGTATGGCTGGATACGAAGTCAACTCTCAAAACTCAACAACATTCCTGTATGCAAATAACAAAACACACTGAGAGACAAATTAGGGAAATAACATCTTTCACAATAGCATCCAAAAAACTGAAATACTTAGGAATTCATCTAACAAAGAAAGTAAAAGAACTATACAATGAAAATCAAAATACTGTCAAAAAGGAGATTGAAGAGGGTATCAGAAAATGGAAAGATTTCCCTTGCTCATGGGAAGAACCAACACAGTAAAAATGGCCATATTCAGAAAATTGTTATACAGATTTAATGCAATCCCAATCAAAATAATTAGCATATCACAGAACTAGACAAAACATTCCTACAATTCATTTGGAACCAGAAGAGACCTAGAATAGCAAAAACAACCCTAGGCAAGGTAGAGGCCATCACAACCCCTGACTTAAAATCATACTACAAAGCTACTGTGATAAGATAAAACAACAAAACAGCATGACAAAATATAGACCTGAGGCTGGGGATTTAGCTCAGCGTCATTGCGCATGCTCATGAGTTTGATCCTCAGCACAAAAAAAAAAAAAAAAAAATATATATATATATATATATATATATATATATATATATATATAACCTGAGGATCAATAGAACACATTAGAAGATCTAGAAACAACTCCAAATACACTCAGGTACCTTATCTTTGACAAAAGTGCCAAACACATTCACTAGAAGATAGCTTCTTTAATAAATGGTATAGAAAAAACTGGCTTTCCACATGCCAAAGACAACCTAGACTCATGTCTCTCTCCATGCACTACTCTAATGTCAAAATGGATCAAGGATTCAAATATTAAAACAGAAACACTAAATCTGCTGGAAGAGAAAATAGGTAGAACTCTTGAAGACATAGTTACAGGCAAAGATTTCATAAACAAAACCCCAATTACACAGGAAATATTACAAAGAATCAACAACTGAGATCACATAACATTAAAAAGCTTTTGCAAAGCAAAAGAAACTACAACAGAGTGGAAAGACAACCCACAGAATGGGAAAAAAATTTTACTAGCTATTTCTCAGACAAAGGACTAACATCTGCAATATACAAAGAACTTGAAAAAAATCAGATCCTGTGCTAGCAGTCTCACTGTTTGAATGTCTACTATGTAACCTTTATTTGTGTAACTTGAACAACTACATCCAAGATGACAATATGTAATTTATCAACTAGTGATTTCTTAGTGTTTTTTCTTTTAAAATTCTGTATTGTTGCTACCCTTTTTTCTTTTGCTTTTTTTCTCTTTAAATAAAATTTTTTAGAAATGCATAATTGCTATTGTAAAAAAGAGAGGAAATAGGAAGTGCTATAAAACATATAACTGCATGAATATTTAAGTGTGTAGGATTGATAACCATACTTCTAAGTTCTTGTTGGATTGTTGAACAGATCTATTTGCATACTTACTGCTTGAACGTCTACTTTGTATGCTCTAATTTTGTAATTTGAACAACTATTTCTAAAAGGACAATATGTAATTTATCAACCAGTGATCTCTTACTGTTTATCTTTTTTTTTGAAATTCTGTAATATTTCTACCTTTTTTCTGTTTTTTTCTCTTTAAATAAAAAAAGTCAAAAAAAAATCAGATCCCCATATTTAAAGAATCAACCAAAAAGTGGGCACCTGAAATTAAAAGATACTTCTCAGATGAAGTACAAATAGCAAATAAATATATGAAAAAAAAATGCAACCTGCTTGGCAAGTACAAGGTTGTGAGTTTGATCCCTGATACCACAAAAAAAAAAAAAAAGCAACATTAAATGATGGTCAACATCATTCAAGAAATGAAAATTTAAAGAACACTGAGATTCCCTCTCACTCCAGAAAGAATGGTTATTATCAAGAAATCAACCAATAACAAATGCTAGCAAGGCTTTGTGGAAAAAGAAACTCTTTGCCTTTGCCGGTGGGAATATAAACTGGTACAACCACTTTGGAAATCAATACAGATTTCCATGGCTCAAAAACTAAAAATAGAGTTCCATTTGACCCAGCTACTCCCCCTCTTGGTATCTTCCTGAAAAAGTTAAAAGCATCATACTACAGTCATATATGTACACCTATGTTTATAGCAACACAATTTATGATAGCTAAATCTTGGAAACAGCCCAGATACCCATCAACAGATGAATGAATAAAGAAAATGTAGTTTTTATATATAATGGAGTACTACTCTGACATAAAGATTAAACTCGAGATACTGGTAGGGAAATGAATGCACCTTGAGACCACAATCTTAAGTGAAATAAATCAGATACACAAGTTTAAGCATTGCATTATCTTTTCTTCTGTGAGAAACCTAAAGGATAAATAAGGACAAAAATAGTGGTAGGAAGAAAATATTCAAGAAGAAAGGGGAACAAGGGAGGTGTGGAGGAAAAAAAAGAGAATAACACAAGGATAAAAAAAAAAGAATGGAAGGAAAACAAGATGAACAAAGTTTTATAAAGGGAAAAGAAGGACTTCTAAAAGAAAGGGAGAATGGAGAAAAAAAGACAAGATATATTATGAAAAAGTACAAATTCCCTATAATGAATGTGATTCATCAAACTATACTGATAGAGCTGGGGGTTTAGCTCAGCAGCACAAGTGCCTCACGAGGTCATAAGTTCAATCCCCAGTACCAAAAAAAAAAAAAAAAACTATACTGATAAAATTCACTTTAATAAATAAGTAAAATGATGCATGGAATATGAGAGAAATTGAGATGTGAAAGTTCAAAATCACTTTTATTCTCTTCATTTAGTGATATGAGGTTATAAAGAATTTTAGACTGGAAATAATTTTTAGCTCCAAATTTCAATGGCTTTGTTCTTCTGACTTGTTGATTTTAATGATGTTCCTCTGTAATCTAATGCTTTCTTCTAATCAAACATTAACAGGTAAGTACTTTGTTTTTCAGAAAGCTTTTACAGTCTTCTCTCTATCCCAAATATTCTGAAATAGTTCTTCTTTGTTATTTTAAAAATGCCGGAGAGTGGGGCTGGGGATATAGCTCAGCAGCAAAGCACCTGCTTGGCAAGCACAAGGTCCTGAGTTCAGTCCCCAGTACCCAAAAAAATAAAAACACAAGAGAGACCAGACGGTGGGGAAATAAGCAGCAGAGGCAACAGCCTCTGTGTAACTCACCATCCAGACACTGGAATATAGCATTGTGAGGAAGGAGGAGGGAAGTGGGTTCACTGGACTCTGGAAGAATCTAAAATGTGAAGTGAAGCCCACCAATGGAGTGAAAAGAGAAACTAACAAAGAAGGAGGTAGCCAGTGGTGCCTTCTCCCTGAGACAGGACTCACTGCACGAGCAGTGCAGACCCCAAGTGAAGGTGACAGCTGGTGATCCCACAAGCCTCTGCAGAGAGATGTGGTAGTGGAGGGGAGCAGCAGATGTGGGGAACTGCACTGGCTCAAAGTGAGGGCAAAAGACTTAGTCCTCACATGGGAGAAGGCGATTAGCCTGGAGCCATTTTGGAGAACACAGGCTGAGCTCAGAATCCAGAACTGAGGTTAGCTCTATCTAGCAGCTCCCAGTTGGGTTCAGACTGATGAAAACTGCTTAAGCGGCAGCGAGCCCAATGAGTCTGGTCTCAGGGCAGGCCTGCTAAGATTATCCACTACCCCGAAAAAAGCTACTACTGGCTTGCTCAGAGAGATCTGCACAAATCACGAATATGTCTCCACAGGTTGTCTACTAGTGAAACCAGAGAGAACCCTAAATACTAGCAATAAAGCAACCTGCTATAGGCAATTTACAAGCATCACCCCAAGAATTAAGCTAAAAAAAAATGAAAACACACTTAAACAAAATGCAAACCCAGACATCAAGTTCACCACAGGCGACTCCAGGAGGCAATGAGAACAATCTGAAGCATCCTACCTGGCCTTCCTGAACTGGTTACAACAAAGCAAATGAATGAGACTTTGGAAAAAATGAAATCAGAAATAGTCTCTCAGATAAAGACCATGAATACTGATGCTGGATCAGATACAGACCAAAAAAAAAAAAAAACACAAGCTTAAGAAAATTATAGAAGCTCAGCACATGAAAGAAATGGAATCCATAAAGCAGATTCAAGCAGAGAATCAAAGAGAATTCTCTGCTTGAATTCCATAGAAAGTATTCAAAGCAAATTAGGACAGGATCTCAGAAATGGAAGATAGGATTGCAGTTACCAATCAGGAAAACAAAGATTTCTCAACAATAGCAAGGGACCAATCAATCAAACCAGATGATAGACAACACAAAGAAAAATAACTAAAAATTAACTGGAGTCAATGAAAAAAGCAGGAGATACTATACTATACAAGCTATTTTAAAAATTTTCACAGATGTCATGGCAGAAAACAATCCTGGTAGAGAAAAAGAATTTCACATGCAGATAAACAAGGCTTATATAACTCCGATTAGCCATATCAAAAAAAATTCTACAGCTGGGCCTATCATAGTCAAGATTCCATAAATTAAACACAAGAATAGAATCTTAAAAGTTGAATCACAGCTGACTTCTCTCAGCACAATCTCTCAAGTCAAGGTGCGCTTGGAGTGAAATATTTCAAGTTCTAAAGCAAAATAACCTTTAACCCACACAAATGTACCCCACAAAACTACATTTCAAAACTGATGGAGAAATAAGACACTTTCATGACAAAGAACATCTGAGAAAATTTATGATCACCAAAACAGCACTCTAAAATGTTCAAAAGGACATCCTGGAAAGAGAGAAGGACTACAGCTCCAGAAACCCCAACAGAAGGAATTCACCAGGCAAGGCAAACAATTAATTAGGGGCAGTGGGAAAAAAGTAGGGGAGCTGACAATATGAAAATAACATGAGATGGATAAGTCAATACATATCAGCTATAACCATCAGTGTTTAATGGTCTCAACTCACCAATAAAAGACACACATTGGCAGAATGGATGAAGAAGCAAGATGCAATATGCTGCTTACATGAAACACAACTGATTCAAAAAAGAAATTCATAGACTGAAAGTCAAAGGATGGAAAAGAACACTCCATGCAACAGGAACCCAGAAAAAAGCTGGGGCAGCTATTCAATTTACAGATAATGTAAGTTTCAAACCAAGACTGATTAACAGAGAAAAAGGAGGTCACTACATCCTTGTAAAGGGAACAATCCAAGAGCAAGAGACAACAATCATAAATATATATGCAACAAATACCTGTGTACTCAACCATATAAAACAAATACTAACAGACATGAAAAGTCAAGTAAGTCCTAATACAATTGTACTGGGAGATCTAAATACCCCGACTGTCACAAAAAGACCGATCAACTAGCCAAAAAAAAAAATAGACTCAGTACATGTCTATAGTGTTCAAACCCACAACATCAAGATACACTTTCTTCTCAGCTGCACACTGCTGTGTTCTCTAAAACAGACCACATACTGGCTCATAGAACATACTTGAGTAAATGTAAAAGAATTCAAATTATCCCATCTATACTATCAGATCACAATGCACTGAAGTTGGAAAGCCATAACAAAAGAAACCACAAGAACTTCATAAATGCATGGAACAATCAATGGGTCACAGATGGAATTAAAGAAGAAATTAAACAATTTTTACAGTTAAATGACAGTAATAATACAATATACCAGAATTTAAGGGACCCCATGAAAGCAGTCCTAAGGAAAATTTATAGAACAAGCACATATAACCAACTTAATGATAAACCTCAAACTTCTAGGAAAAGAAGAGCAGGTTAAGTCAAAAGCTCAAACAAAGGAGGAAAGAATGTAGCAGAAATTAACGCACACTAGAGAATAAAAAAAAAAATACAGAATCAGTAAATTAAAGAGTTTGTTCTTTGAAAGATGAAATACCCGCTGCCCAGATGCTCAGAGAGATCTGAGCATCTCTTGCGAGGTTGACTACATACAATATAGCAAATAAGGATTTCCTTCTACCATCTCTTTGAAGGCAAATATTTTTATCACTGTTTTGCTTTGTTCTGATTACTAGTATTGCTCTATTCAATATTCTGTTTTGATAAGTTCTATAATGTTCTGTATTTCCTTTGATTTTGCTATACCTGATTGAAAGAACAACTATTGTGAAGAAACTGAGATATACTATGATACCTATTACTATTATCCAGTAACCTGCTGTGAAGTTCTGCACCAATTTCACTACAGTGTCTCAATTGGCTTTGTTCTATCTTGTTCTGTTGTATTTTACTACCTTCAAATTAAAAAATAAATAGATAAATAATTAAAAAAGAAAGATGAAATAAAATTGATAACTCTTAGCCAACTTTATCAAAAAAGGAAAAAAAAAGATTCAAATACATGCAATTAGGAATGAAAAAAAGTGAAATCACAACACTCTACAGACATTCAGAAGATCATCTATACTTACTTTGAAAACTTGTAAGATGAAAAATACAGAAGAAATGGACAGATTCCTAGATACATATGAATTACCGAAGCTGAATTAAGAGGATATAAAAATCCTAAATAAACCAGTATCAAACAATGAAATCAAAGATGTAATCAAAAATTTACCAACAAAGAAATGCCCAACCCCTGACTGATTCACTGCTGAATTCCACAAGATATTTAGAGAAGACCTAACACCACTACTGCTCAAGCTCTTTAAGGATATTGAAAATTTCATTAAATTTCATATCTGGAAGCACACACTACCGATACCAAAACCAGAGGAGGACCCAACTAAGAAAGAGAATTATAGGCCAGTTTCCCTAATGAACATAGATGTAAACATCTTCAATAAGATACTGGCAAACAGAATCCAGCAAGTCATCAAGAAATTATACACCATGATCACATAGGATTTATCTCACAGATGCAGGGATGGTTCAACATATGTAAATCAATAAATATAACACATCATATTAACACAGCCAAGGATAAAAATCATGTAATCATCTCAACAGATACATAAAATGCTTTTAAAAAGTCCAGCACCCATTCATGATAAAAAATCTACAAAAAATTGGAACAGATGGTCTTTGTCTCATTCTGATAAAGGTCATCTATGACAAACCAACAGCCAACATCATACTAAATGAACAAAAACTAAAAAAAACAGGAACAACACAAGGATGTCCACTATCTCTATTCTTACTCGACATAGTCTTGGAAACTTTAGTTGGTGCAATTAGACAGAGTAAGAATAAAAGGAATAAAGATTAAAAAGGAAGAAGTTAAACTATCATTATTTGCAGATAACATGATATTCTATATAGAAGACCTCAAAAACTCCACTAAAAAATGCTAGATTTAATAAAGTAAGCTCAGTAGCATAGCTCGATACAAAGTCAACACTCAAAAGTTAATAGCCTTCCTGTACATGAATAATAAACTAACTGAGAAAGAAATCAGGAAAACACCTTTCACAATAGCATCCAAGAAAGAAAAAGAAAGAAAGAAAGAAAGAAAGAAAGAAAGAAAGAAAGAAAGAAAGAAAGAAAGAAAGAAAGAAAAGAACAGACCTAGGAATCAATCTAACCAAGGATGTAAAAGACTCTACATTGAAAACTACATTACTCAGAAAAAGGAAATTGAAGAGAATATTAGAAAATGAAAGCCAGGTGTGGTGGCACACTCTTGTAATCCCAGCACTCAGCGGGCTGAGAAAGAGAATCATTTACAAGTTTGAGATCAGCCAAAGCTACAAAGTGAGCCCTGAATTGCATAGTGAGACTGTATATCAAAAAGAAAAGACAAAAGAGAGAAAATTTAAAAATGCATAGATATCCCATGCTCTTGGGTAGGAAGAACCAATATAGTGAAAATGGCCATACTTCCAAAACTGTTACACAGATTTAATGCAACCCCAATCAATATTCTAAACCATGTCTCACAGAATTAGAGAAAACAGTCCTAAAATTTATCTGGAACCAGAAGAGACCTAGAATAGCAAAGGCAATCCTGGACAACAAAACAAGACAGGGGCATCACAATCCCTAACCTGAAATTATACTATAAAACTACTGTGATAAAACAGTGTGACACTTGGGGGGGGGGGGGCGGGCAGACCCAAAAATTAAAAGTTCACAGAAACAACTGCAGACACAATAAGCCACCTTTATCTTTGAAGGGTGTCAAACACATTCACTGGAAGAAAGATAGCCTCTTTAATAAATGGTGCTGGAAAACTGGCTCTACACAAGCTCAAGATTAAAACTGGACCCATATCTTTCATCATGTACTAAAGTCAGAATGGATCAAAGATCTTAATAATATAACAGAAGCACTAAATCTGCTGGAAGATAGAGTAGGTAAAACTCTTGAAGAAACTGGTGTAGGCAAAGACTTTATGAACAAAACCCTGACTGCACAGGAACTGTCACAAAGAATCAACTGGGCTCTCACTCTGCTGAAAAGCTTTTACACAGCAAGAGAAACCACCAACAGAGTGAAGAGACAACCCACAGTGTGGGAGAAAATGTTTGTCAGCTGTTCCTCAGACAAAGGATTACTATCAAGAACATATAAAGAACTCAAAAAAAAAAAAAAATCAGTCCTCCCAGATTTAAAGACCCAATCCAAAAAAGGGCATCTAAGATGACTACACTTCTCAGATGAAGAAATACAAACGGCAAATAAATACATCAAAAAATGTTCAACATCACTGGTCATCCAAGATATGCAAATTAAAACAACACTGAGATTCCATCTCACCCCACAAAGAATGGTTATTATCAAGAAATCAACCAATAACAAATGCTGGAGGGATTGTGGAGAAAAAAGAACCCTTCTCCACTACTGGTGAGAGTGTAGACTGGTGCAACCACTCTGGAAATCAGCGCGGAGATTCCACAAAAACTAGAATTGAAGGTCCCATTTGACCCAGCTATTCCCCTTCTGGGTATTTTCCCAGAAGAATTTAAAAATTGTACCACAGTGATATGTAAGCACTCATGTTCATAGCAACACAACTTGTAATAGCTAAAGCTTGGAAACAACTTTAATGTCCATCAACTGAAGAATGGATTAAAAAGATGCGGTACTTTTATACAACAGTGTACTATTCAGCCATAAAGAAGGTCAAACTTGAGACTTTTATAGGCAAATGTATCAACTTTTGGAAGTTATGCTTCCAAAAAACTGTTCAGCCAAGCACAGTGCCACCCCATAATCCCAGCACTTTGAGAGGCTGAATAAATCAAAATAAAGCAAAATAAATCAGATATGCATGTGTAAACATTAAGAGAGTTACACTACTGATTTCTCTGAGTTCATTCAAGAGAAAGTTTTACGCTGGTACTGTTTAAACAATTGAATGCAGATGTCTTGTGCTCCTGATCTGGGGATGGCAATGTGCAATGTATGTACCATTGTTGTCCCAATTGTTGTGTTTTGAAATTTTGTTTTATTTTTATTTTTTTGTCTTTGAAATAAAATGGATTTGAAAATACAATAAAATCAAATATAAAAATAAATAACAATGTATTGTGAGACCAGGGATAGAGAGTGTAGCAGCACAGAACCTGCCTATTAAGAACAAGGTCATGAATTCAATTCCCAATACCAAAGGAAAAAGAAAACAAAAATGCATTGTGCTGGGCACTCAGAGCTCTTCAAACTATAGAATTAAGGTTTTTATTTGGGGGAGGGTGGTACTGGGACTCGAACTCACAGTTCGACCTCATGGTTGCCAGGCAGGCACTTATGCCACTTAGCTAAATTCCCAGCTAGAATTAGGTTTTTCAGAATGTTTTTTTAAGTTTCTTATTTAGGATGTGGGGCTGTTTCTCATATAAAATTGTCAGCAGTAACTCTTCTTTTCAGACTCATGCTTCCCCTCTGACTTCCAAGGTGCCAATGCCTCTATTCCTACGTCTCTCAGAGTTCTGCAAAGTGCTTCTGCACTGACAATCTTCTCTAGAATCTTCTTGATTTCTGCTGCCTCCTGAGTCAGCTACTGCTTTATCTGCTTTGTATCCTCACACACTGCAGAGTTCAGGATTGAATGTATGATCTAGTTAACTTGAGTAGAACGTGTCCGTATTCCCAGTCACCTGGGGGACTATGTCAGGAGGATTGCAAGCTCCAGGCCAGCTTGGGCAACTTAGTTATACCTTGACTCAAAATAAAAAGGGCCAGACATGTAGCTCTGTGGCAGAGTGACCATGTGTTTAATCCCCAGTACTGCAAACACACACACACACACACATACATGCACGCACACACACATGCACAAACACAAATAAAAAACACTGACTATGGGTGTGGGTATATATATGTGTATACACTGACTGTGGGTGTGGGTGTGTTTGTGTGTGTGATTGTGTGTTTTCCCCCTTATACATATTTCCTCTTCTATATATATCATTTGCTAACAATAAATAACAATAACAATAAATGTGTAATAAATCTATTCTAGAACACAAGTTTTATGTGGATATAAAGTAACAAATACTTTTATTTCCTATTCACCCACCATCGTTTTACAATTCTTGTATTTAATAAAACACCAAGCTTATTATCAGCTCATGATCTCCAGAAATATTTTTCCAACTGTATTTTTATCCTGGTTCATACATGGATCAAATACTGTTTCAAATAAGACAGCCATGGCCTGGGGTTTAATAAAAAATCTCCATGTCATTTACACATTTGTTTGCACATGAGGAAAACAGCATTCCAGCTAACTGTAAGTAAAATGTATGACACGAAAATCTAAATATATTTTTCACTTCATCTGCATTAGTGCGTTTGCAGTACATAATGATTACATTAATCGTGAGTTGACACATGTATGTAACACGTCTTAACTCTTTTTACACCCCCTATCCTTCCTCTTCCCTGTTCCTTCCATCTCTTGACCCCCCCCTTCCAGTGTACAAAAGCTCTATTTCCATTTTTTCCCCAATTCTTTATTTTTTAACCTCTTTCCTTGCCTTTCCTCTACCCTCTCTCCATCTCTTGTTCCCTTCCTAATTGAAAAATATTTCCCTATATCCTTCTTTATCTATCTCTTAGAATTTTAACTGAATTGGGACTAGGGATATAGCTAAGCAGCATAACAGCCTGCCTGGCAAGCGCAAGATTGTGAGTTCAATTCCAGATACACCTCCTCCCGCCCCCAAAAAAAGAAAAGAAAAAGAACTTTAACTGAATAAAACACACAAACAGAAATAAAGTCAACTCACTGCCTGGGGCACAACTGGGGCTGCTGCTCCTACATGAATAGCATCATAAGGGGCTTCTTCAGGATATCCCAATCTTCCATCTCCCACTGAAAGAAAACAAAGTTATGCTTCCAAAAAACTGTTCAGCCAAGCACAGTGCCACCCCATAATCCCAGCACTCTGAGAGGCTGAAGCAAGAGGACTGCAAGTTCAAGCACATTTGGGTAACACAATGACTTAGTGAGAACCTACTCAAAAAACAAAAGATGTTCAGATCAAATTTAGTGTGAAAAATTGTAGTACTGTACAGGAGGCTTAAAGGGCAGATTTTTCAAAACATGATACTGAAACAACTGGATAGTCATATGGAAAAAAATACAATTAGATTCCTATCCCCATACACACATAAAATTCAATGACAGGAAGATCAAAGACCTAAACATAAAAATCTAAAATGACAAAGAAATCATATAAGAATGTATCTTCATGATTTCAGTCTTAATACCAAAAGCACTGGAAAACTGAATTAAGTCTAACTCTTCTTTTTTTTTTTCTGAGACAGAGTCTCACTTTGTAGCTCAGGCTGGTCCTGAACTCACTATGTAACCGAAGCTGGCCTTAAACGTGCATTCTACCTCTTTATAGGTATGAGTCACCACACCAACGTGACTATCTTAAAATTAAGAATTACCATTTATCAAAAGGAGATCGATAATATTAAAAAGCATTATCAGATGGAACAAGATTTATGACACTGATAAATCAACAGAAGGCTAGCTTTTAGAAGGCAAATAAATCAAAGAAAAATACAACAATCCAATATCTGAACAAGTGTTTTACAAAAGAGGAAATCCAAAACACAAAACACGTGAAAAAGTATTTGATTTCATTAATTAAAAAGAAAATACAAAATAAAAATCAGACACTGTTATGATTTCGATTTGGAAGGTGACTGGACCATGGAGGTACTATATTTATCAGTGGATTAGTCCACTGATAAGTTCATAACGGACCTGCTGTTAGAAAGTAGGGCCTGGTCATGACCCTGGAAATGTGTATCTCTTTCCTCAGCTTCTCTCTTTGCTTCCTGATCACTATGAACTGAGCAGCTTTCCTCCACTCTGCCCCTCTGCCATATCATTTCTGCCTTGGAGCCAGCCAACATGAACTAAAATCTCTAAAAACCAGATGCTCAAATAAACCTAAATAAACTTCTCCTCCTTTAAACTGTGGGTGCCAGGTATTTTGTCTCAGTGATGAAAAAGTGACTAAGACAGACACAGTGCTGTATATTCACTAGAAGGGCAAAAAAAAAAAAATCATTTTTCTTATTTAGTACTTAAAAGTGAATATAAAAGTATGTAGTTATTAGCTCTAAGTATATTCAGCTTACACAAGATCTTCTGAAACTGAAAATGCTTTAGGAAAAAAGTTGTTTTTAGTTTTTCTGATACTTACCAACCAACTGTACTCTCCCTGAAGACAAAAGTGTTGGATCATCCTTTCTGACATTATTTATTGAGTCATCTACTAGTTCCTTAATGTGATCAATTCCTATGACTTTTCCACTATATCCAACCTAGGTAAAAAAAAAATTCAATAGCTCATTGGGCTACATTTGTTTTATTAAATGTCATTTAACTGTTTTCTTAAAAACTAAACAGCTTAAATCAGGTGTGGTGATTTATGACTGTCATCCAAGTTACTCAGGAGGGTAAGGCAGAAGGATTAAAAGTTTAAGTCAAGTCTGAGCAACTGACTGAGACCTTGTCTTAAATAAAACTTAAAAAGGGCTGAGGGCTACTCAGTAGTACAGTACTTGCCTAACAAATAGGAGTTCTTGGATTCAGTTCTCAGTACCACACAAAAAGACACAGACATACACACACACACACACACACACACACACACACACACACACAGAATCAGCTTAAGCTGCCAATTAGACTGCTAAACATTCAGTGTACCATAAATTACTTACCACATGTAATTTTCTCAACTATAACTGCACTAAAAAATTATATTACAAAAGGGAAAAAATTTTTGGCAGCCATTCCTCAGACAGCAGACTAATATCTAGACTATAGAAAAACACTCAAAAAACTTAGATCTCTCCAAAAGACCCAGTCAAAACACGGCCAAGTGAAATGAATGGACACTTCTCAGAAAAAGAATAAATAGCTAATAAAAATATGAAGAAATGCTCAAAGTTGCTCGCCATTTGAAAACGCAAATCAAAATAACACTGAGACTCCATCTTATCCCAGAAAGAACGGCCCATCATCAAGATATCAAATAATAATAAATGCTGGTGAGACTACAGGGGAAAAAAAATGCTGGTGAAAATGTAAACCAGTGCAACCACTATAGAAATCAATATGGAGAGCACTCAAAAAACTAAAACTAGAAATTCCACTCAACCCTACTCTCCCCTTCTGAGTATCTTCCCAAAAGAGTTAAAGACATCATATTACAGTGATATATGCATACTCTTGTTTATAGCAACACAATTCATAATAACTAAATCTTGGAGGCTGCCTAAATGTCCATCAACAGATTAATGAATAAAGAAAATGTGCATATATACAAGGCAGTATTACTCTGTTACAAAAAAAAGGTAAGCTTGACTCATTTGTAGGAAAATTAATATATCACATTTTTAGACCATAACATTAAGTGAAATAAATCAGACACATAAGCTTAAATATCACATTATAAATAAAGAGCAAAATAAAAGATAACAGAGACAGATATTTAAGTAATGAAAAAGTTAAAATACATTACAAAACTCATAATAGTAAGAAAAATGTTTTTCTTACATTTCTAGTTTCTAAATCTAGAACTCTGAAGTAGGATTTAACTACCAATATTTAATGGTACTGCAATAAATTTTTACTTAAATTCCCTCTAAAAGTATAAATTTAAATATCAAAATGTCACATAAAAGTTCTATGAGAAGGGATTTCTACATCTGATTCTACTACTATTGGTGGCAAATATAAATATATATTCAAAAATATAAAAAGGATTCAGGTATCAATATAAACGGTAAAAATATTAACAAAGTGAATGCTTTAAAGTCAAACTACCAGGGTTCCTATCTAAGTTTCATCATTTACTTACAATTGTGTGATCTTAGCAAGTTAAGCTCTTATTCTATGAATCAGGTTCCTCAATGATAAGGAAAAAAGGCAGATGGTGCATAAATGATATGAGACTTTAATGAGAGAATACATGGAAAGTGCTACAGAGCACCAATTTGTACACAGTAAATATGTGAAAAACATTGTTTTTAAAAAAGATAACTCAGAAATCTAGTGATTTAAAAAAGTATGTATTCCTGTAAAACCATAAACATTTCAAGTACAGAAAAGAAGTCACTAATGAAATGTTATTTCTTTCTTTCTTTTTTGGAAAAATAATCTGATACTTAGAGGTCAGAGGACTTGACCTGTACAAAACAAGCAAAATATCTCAACAAAGGTATGTGAGTCCTCATAATGGGTAAGGTACTATTCTAGATGCTCAGAGCACAGCAATTAAAAAAAATAGATTAAATTCCCATACTCTACTGGGTTTGCTGATTGTGTGTTTATGACAAGTTGTGTGGATTCTAGTCCAAGATAGATCCTTAAGTCTCAACGAGATCAGAACCTTCCAATCGCCAGGCACAAGATTTCTCATAGCCAATTTGATTTGATTATCTGAGCAGAGATGAACATTTATTCCATGCTCCTCTTGCTATACTCCAGATAGTCAATTATGAGATAAGCCTCTGGTCATGAAAACTGAAGTACAACAAACATGGCATTTTTCTTTCTGATAGCATTCTTCCTACTATCAAAGAAGTTCTACCTTTATTCCTGATAAATGTGTAAGAGTGTCTGAAAATTAGGCTTACTCTTTTCCCTCAGATGAAAACATGGAAGAGCTACTGGTTGCCATCTTGGGATCAAAAGGGTAAAGCCTGTCTCATAATGAAGCTAACATGTGGAGGAAATAAAGGTAAACCAAGAACTAGAGAGAAAGCCATTGTCAATAATATCTGATCTTCTCAACCCAGCCACCAAGAAGCCAGATATACCCCAAACTTTTCCATTACATCTTTTCTAGCTTGACCAGTTCAGGTTAAATGTTCTGTCACTAGCAACAATAATAACAAAAAAAATCCTAAGTGATACATATTCCAATTGCTATCTTAAATTTTTTTTTTTTTGGTACCAGGGATTGAACTCACAACTGCATGCTTGAAGGCAGGCACTTATGCCACTGAGCTAAATCCCTGGCCCTCCAATTACTAAAAAATCAAAACCACTAGTGAAAAAATACAGCAAAATCACATTATATCTCTGCCACGATCAGAATGAAAAATAAAGCTCTTACCATACGTGCAAAACATGCAGTAAGGATTCCACTTCCAGATCCTACATCGAGAGCTTTAGCTCCTTCATGCAATTGATCAAACAGAAGTTCTAGTGCATATGCATGCTACCAAAAGAAAACAAACCATATATTCATTTATTTCAAAACTCTTATATACTATGACATATAAACAAAGTTACCAACTTTTTACCAATTTTTCTATTATTTTACACTAATGAAAATATCCTATATGCTTATATCTACATACTTATATCTATTTCATATTTACATAGAAATTAGAAAAATTTTAGCTTGATATAATTCTTACATTTAGATAAAATGTTTCAATAATTTTAGATACACAATTCGTGAATTTTAAAATGTTAATTAAGCCGACTTGATGACACACATCTGTTATGGCTTTCATTCAGATGTCCCTCCAAAGCCTCATGTGGTCATAGGTGGGGCTTTTTCAGAAGAAGCTGGATCTAGAGTGTGTGATGCTGGAATTAATTCTTGATACAATGCTAAGATCAAGGGCACTAGGATTAAGGGTGTGAGTGTCCCCACCTTAAGTAGCCTGGAAAAGATAAAAGGGGAAGAAAGATGCTGTTAAGGTCCCTTGCTGCTTAGCTACCTTCTGCCTGCCATGAATGTTTCTCCTCTGGTATCCTGTTGGCCATGTATTCCTGCCCTGGAACCAGTTAATTATGGATTGAAATCTCAACAAACTGTGAGCCAAATAAACCTTTTTCACTTTAACTTTGGGTATCAGGTATTTTGTCTCAGAAAAGTAACAAAGACAACATCTGTACTCCCAGCACTCTGGAAGGCTAAGACAAAAGGATCACAAACTCAAGCTTAGCCTAGTCAAGTCAGCAACTTAGAAAGACCTTGTCTCAAAATAAAAAGAGCAAAGAATGTAGCTCAGTAAAAAGGCCCTAGGTTTAATTCCCAGTACCAAATAAATAAATATATTTAATTAAAATTCAAAGTCAAAAGATTTTTTTAAAAAGGATAAAAGTGGGGCTGGGCATTTAGCTCAGCGGCATAAGCAACTGCCTTGCAAGCACGCGGTTGTGAGTTCGATCCCCAGTATGGATAAAAAAGAAAGAAAAAAAAAAGGATAAAAGTGAACAACAGTCCTCATTCCATTACCATTCCCAAAAATCCACCTTCACTTTCTAAAGACAACCAATATCACCAGTTTCTTGTGATTCCCTCAAAAAATATTTATGAATATATAAGGAAATACATATGCATTTTCTTAATTAGCACATTTGGTGGGAGAGTGGTAACCAGGGACCAAACTCACAATGTCACACCTGCCAGACAGGCACTTATGCATTTTTTAAAGGACCATTTAAAACAACACTTAAACTGGGTATAGTGGAACATATCTGTAATTCCAGCACTCAGGAGTATGAAGCAGGAGGATTGCCATGGAGCTCAAGGTCAGTTTGGGTTACACAGAGTTCAGGGCCAGCCTGAACTATATAGTGAGACCTTGCCTGAAAAAACAAACTGGGCTGGGGATTTAGCTCAGTGGCACAGTGCCTGCCTGGCAAGCAGGAGGTCCTGAGTTCAATTTCCAGTATCCTCTACACACACACACACACAAACTCACTTAAATAACTTGTTCATTCTTTTTTATGGCTGGAAAGTATAACCTTATATGGGAGTATTTTAATAACATTTATCACTAGTGAGAGATATTTAACTCCAATCTTCTAAAAAAAATGACTATCTCATAAGGTGTACCTATAAAATAATAATTATAAAAATCTTATAATCCTAGTAGTTATGCTTTGAACTAGATCAAGAAATGAAATCTTCCCTTCTCTATCTTTTTTATAAATTTACATTTTAATATTTTTTCAAAATATGAGACTGGAACCGTTATCACAAAAGATGCTATGTGTTTTCATTATTTAAAATCTTCAAATTCAGCAGCAAGAAATACATGTATTTAGTTGATAAAAATACACTCATGAGTTCTCAGTAATTAGTACATATTCTATACATGTATAAATGGAGAATAAAGAGAAGCTTCCCAAATACAAATGTAGAAGAAATGATGAATTTTAAGAAACCATTTTTTCTTTCTTTTTATCAGTACTGGGGATTGAACTCACGACCGCACACTTGCAAGGCAGGCACTTATGCCACTGAGCTAAATCCCCAGCCCTGAATTTTAAAATAGTGTTTGAGCAACCATCTCAATAATTTAACTGACCCAGGCAAAAATTATAAATGTAACTAAAATGAGCAGATTAATATTTGGTGAACAGTAGGATATTTACATCAAGTGTTTATTCCAGATAACTACTAATAACAAAAAAGAGAAAAATAACACTGGAGTTCATAAAAAAGTTTTTCAGTGAAAACACCTGGTTGACACTACCTTAATCAAATGTTCAAAACCGACATCAAAAATGGGACATACTGAAAGCCACACATGGCTGGCGTACACCTGCAATCCCAGCACTCAAGAGGCTGAGGCAGGAGGATCACTGTGAGAGGCCAGCCTGGACTACATAGTGAGTTCAAAGCTAGCCAGAACTACATAGCAAGACCCTGTCTTGGGGGAAAAAAAAAGTAGGGGGAGCATATTGAGATTACATATTTCTGATAAGATATATCAATTTCCATGATATTCCAGCAAAAATATATAATCCACATTGAATTATGAGACAATATGAAACAAACCCAAATTGAGGAATACTATATAAAACAAATAACCTGTATTCATAAATCTTCAAGGCCTAAAAGTCAAGAATTAGGAACTGTTCCCCAGTCTTTCTCTAAAGAAAACTAAAAATCTAACAATCAAATGATCTACAATTGTGATCTGCAATCTTCTTTTCCTATATTATCAGAACTGAGCAGATCTAAATAAAGTCTGCAGATTGGTTATTGTATCCATATTCATTTCTAGATTTGCATAACCATTACTGTATTTATACAAGGTAGTGTTCTTATTTGTAGTTAAAGGTAAAGAGCATCAAGCCAGGAGTGGTGACACACACTTGTAATACCAGCACTCTGAGAAGGAGGAGTATTGCAAATTCCAGCCTGGCCTGGGTCCTTAGTGACTGACTCCTTGTCTCAAAACACAAAATGAAAAAAGGGCTGGGGGTGTAGCTCAGTGCAAAGGCCCTGCGTTCCATCCCCAGTACTGCCAATAGTACTAATCATCATCATCACCCATCATCACTAGAAATAGATAATGTTAAAATGAAGGACAGATTGCAAATTCTCAATTCTACAAAAGTATTCTAGGTTATAAAACCAAAATATCATTTACCTTTGAGCATGGAAGCTGACTGAAAGAAAGGGATGAGGGAACCCTCCAAGGCAGTAAAACTGCTTTGTATCTTGATCTGGGGTGGCTTCATGTACATACCCATGAAATATTCATCAAGTTGTACATACATTTAAGATGTGTACATTGTACTACAATAATAGAAAAAATTTTCAAGACTATTCCAATCACCAAAGTGGATGATCAGACATCATGGACCTTCTGACGCGATGAAACAAAAAGAACCATCTAGAAAGTGTTCTTCCTCCACTTTTTTTGTACTACCATAGCTTGAACCCAGTCTTGACACTGAACTATATCCTAGTTATTTTATTTTATATTATGCTACTTTATTTTGAGTCAAGGAAACCACTGGCTTTAGTCTCCTGAAGTGCTACAATTACTTGTGCTGCCACACTCAGCTGGGAAGTACTCTTCTTTAAAATTTTTTTAAAAATTTTTTTAATTTAAAATTTTTTAAAGAAACTAGTCAAAGACCACAAGGAAAAAAATTAACCAAATTCAGAATATAAGAAATTATACAGAACAAATGAAATATTCTGTCAATAAATAAGTGTCACCAGGCATGGCTGAAATCCCAGTACTAGAAAGGCTGAAGCAGGAGGATTTCCTGAGAGTTCCACGGCAGCCTAAGCTACATAGTGAGTTCAAGGTCAGCCTGAAGCACATAGCAAAACTTTTGCTCAAAAATAATGATAAATAAACGTCATTTAAAAGAACAAAAGGGCCTATGTAAAGAAACTAAGGAGCCTGAAACAAAACCAAAAGAATGCAATATACATATCCTGTATATTTGGACACTGATTTAACCATATTAACTATAAAAGAAAAATTTTAAGCATCTGGCAGATAACATTATCAGATAATATTAAGGACTAGTTATCAAATAATATTAAGGAAATTATTAGGCATAATAACATTGTATATATTATTAAAGTCTTTGGTATTTATAGTAAAATATTAAGAAGTGAAAATGTTTTCAGTATTTCCTGAAAGTTCAATAATTTCTATTAATAAGATAAAAGCATGTCAGGGGGCCGAGGATACAGCTCAGTGGTATAACACTTGTCTAGCAAGCACAAGGTCCTAAGTTTGATTCCCAATACCCCACCAAAGATAAAAGCATTTCACTGTAAGACAATGGAAGTAATCAAAAATAAATAAATAAATCCTATTAACACCTGCCTTTCTTGAATCTAGAAAACGAAGAATATGGAACTTCTTTAAAGTGCCAAATCCAGTCTAAAATAAAGCACTATGCCAATAAAATTTCACAAGAATTCTAGAATATTTTGAGGTTCTTCTCCAGTACTGTATTTATATAAGATTTACTTGTTTCTTCCTCTTCCTCCTCCTCCTCCTCTTCCTCTTCTTCTTTTTCTTCTTCTTTTTTTAAAGACAGGGTCTCCTCCCCCATCCTCTTCCTCTTCTTATTCCTCCTCCTCTTTCTTCTTCCTCTTCCTCCTCCTCCTCTTCTTCTTCTTCTTCCTCTTCCTCTTCTTCTTCTTCTTTTTTTAAGACAGGGTCTCACTATGTAATTCAGGTTGGCCTTGAGCTCACTGTAGCCCAGGCTGGTCTTGAACTTGCAATGATCCTCCTGCCTCAGCTTCCCCAGTGCTGGGATAACAGGTGTGTGACACCATCCATGCATGGCTTGTTTCTTCTTTTGAAGAAAAGTATTTTGCTGTATTATCATCAAAGGTTCCATTCAGATTTAAAATGTCAAGGCTTTCAATCATAATTTAAGCTTTTTCCTTACATTATTATAATTAATATCTTCTGTATGAATCATGCTCATCTCTAACTCTAAAAATTTGTTTTAACTTTTTTAAATTATGAAAAATTTCAACCCCATAGAAAAATTGGAAATATAATGAACATGCTATTTTCACATAAATTCACTATCTGCTTCTACTATATTATACTATCTGAAAGTAGACTACAGATACCGTGATTCTTAATTCCCAACATGAAAAATTTCAACCCCATAGAAAAACTGGAAATATAATGAACATGCTATTCTCACATAAATTGACCATCTGTTTCTACTATATTATACCATCTGAAAGTAGACTGCAGATATTGTGATTCTTGATTCCAATTTTTTTTTTTTTTTTTTTTTTTGGTTTTTTTGAGACAGGGTCTCTCCATGCAGTTCAGGCAGGCCTTGAGCTCACTTTGTAATACAGGCTGGTCTCGAACTTGCAAAGATCCTCTTGCAGCAGCCTCCCAAATGCTGGGATTACAGGTGTGAGCCATCACGCCCGGCTTTTTCCCACATATTTTAGCATTCCTCTGCCTAAATAAAACTAAGACATTCTTACGAGGTGTGGTAGCACACACCTGTAATCTCAGCACTTAAAAGGCTCTGGCAGAAGAATTGCTACAAGTTCCAGACCAGTCTGGACTACAAACTAAGTTCAAGGCTAGCCTGAACTACATAGTGAGACTGAGACTCAAAAAACAAACAAAGAGGGATAGGGATTTAGCTCAGTGGCACAATCGCCTGCCTGGCAAGCTTGAGGTCGTGAGTTCAATCCCCAGTACCAAAAAAAAAAAAACAGTATGACATTTTCCTCCTCAATCACATTTCCACCACATTAGAGAAAATCATAAATTAGTATTATTCAACACCTCAACACACTCAAATTTCCTTTTTGTCCCCAAAATGTATTTCACAACTGTTCTTCCCCAATCTATTCAAAGTTTATGCGTTTCATTTGTGAAATATTCTCACAATTCTCCTCCACTCACCAACTCAATCTCTTCCTCAGCACAAGGACTCCTTTACGGAGTCCTGACCAGTGTCTCCACATTTAACACTCCACATTCTAGATGTGTCTATGTCCTTAGAGATAGATTTAATCAAAACTTCTAACAAGAACATCACACAGTTCTTGCTGAGCACCTGCCGTTGCTTCACACCAGACTAAAACATAAGCGTTAAAATGTTATCCTGAATAAAAAACAATGTTACCCTGATAGCAGTGAGCACACCATCACATTTTGAATCCTAAGTACCACTGCTCTCCAAAAGATGAGATTCTAGAAGTGCCTTAAGGCTAATATAGTAATGTCAAAGTCATAGGTGCCGGTGAGCCTCCAAGAGACTAAGTTTAAGACAATGTAAAGATCAATATTGAAGGTAACAGATTGTAGCCTAACGAAAAAAAAAAAAAGCCAGTCAGTCTACAGACAAAACAAAGTAGGGAAAAAAACAAATAAAATGTTATCCTGATAGCAGTGAGCACACCATCAAATTTTGAAGCATATAATGTTGGGAAGCATATAATATTGGGCCATCTCACTACTAGACATGACAAGATCGACCACTCAGGAAATGTGACAATAGATTGCATTACATGCATGACATATTTTTCTCTTTATAATTAAGAACATATATAGAGTAATAAACTGAGACTATGTGAATACTTTTGTTCCTCAAAACATTCTCTTATGGTTTTAGATTTGCTGATGACCTTTACCTAATTCAGTCTTTTTGTTTATTTTGGTTTGGTTTTATTTTGATTTTTTGAGGCACAGTCTCACAATGCAGTTCAGCCTGGCCTTGTATTCACTATGTAGTCCACGCTGGCCTTGAACTTACAGTGATCCTTCTGCTGCAGCCTCCTGAGTGCTGGGATTACAGGCATGCACCACCACACTGGCTGCCTACTTCAATTATTACACTGATGATTATATAATAGTGAGTTTTAAAAATTCTAATATGCTTTCCACATACATAAGCTACATCACACACTTCCAGTGTTTTTGTAAAGAATAGTTTATGTACTGGGGTCTGGGGATACAGGCCTGCAGTCCCAGGACTCTGAAGGCTGGAGCAAGAAGGACTGCAAGTCTGAGCCCAACCTGGGCAATGTAGCAACTAAGCAAGGCCTTGTCTCAAAATAAAAAACAAAGAAGAGCTCACGACATAGCTCAGCATCAAGGCCATGGGTTCAAACCCCACTACCACAAAAAACAAAAACAAAAAAGAATAGTATTTGTTTTTTTCCCTACTTTGTTTTGTCTGTAGACTGACTTTTGTTTTTCATTAGACTAAAATCTGTTACCTTCAATATTGATCCTCAAATTGTCTTAAACTTAGTCTTTTGGAGGCTCACCGGCACCTATGACTTTGACATTACTGTATTAGCCTTTAGGCACTTGTAGAAGCTCGTCTTTTGGAGAGCAATGGTAACTTAGGACTCAAAATTTGATGGTGTGCTCACCGCTATCAGGATAACATTTTTTTTTTTTCAGGATAACATTTTAACACTTATGTTTTAGTCTCTTGTCCACTGTATCTAAAAAAAAGTTTATTTTTTTAATTAGTTTTAGAAAATAAGCCGGAGGTTGCAACTACTTCTAAGCCTATGATTTTAAGGTTCATTAAATGCAGATTTATTTCCCATTGCATTCTTGCTTTTTATTTTAATACTGCTAACATCTATGCAACAAATGATATAAGATTACAACTGCATGGGCTGGAGTATACCTCAGTAGCAGAACACTTGCTTAGCAAGTGCAAGGCCCTGGGTTCATCCCCAGAACCATTAAAAAAAAATTTGACCACACAACATAATTAGTACTATTTTATTCTAACTCACAACCTGTTTAGATGCTGTCTATATATACATGTACACAGACATCCATACTGATATACTGTGTGACTACACACAAAGGTTTTCCTTCTAAAAATCAGAGGCTATTCAGAAGTTGTAAATAACTAATAGTGCATCTTTTTTTAATAAAATCCTGACACAAGCTATAACATAGATGAATCCTGAAAATGAATTCATGACCTCATGTTTGCCAGGCAGGCACTTGTGCTGCTGAGCTAAACCCCCAACCCAACATAGATGAATCTTGAAGATATTATGCAAAATGAAATAAACCACAAAAAGTCATGTACTGTGTGCTTCCACTTATATGAATACCCACAGAGTCAAATTAATGGAAAAAGAAAATAGCCAAACATGGTGGCACATAACTGTAGTACCAGCACGTGAGAGGCTGAGGTAGGAGAATCACCATGTGTTTGAGATCAGCCTGAACTACAGAGTGAGACTGTGTCTCAAAAAAAAGTGGTTTCCACGGGCTGAGAAAAGAAAAAAATAGAGAAACGGGGAGTACAGTAATTATTCAGGGGATACAGAGTTTATAGTTTTCATTTTGGAAGATGAAAAGAGTTTAGCCATTGGGTTGCACAACAATGTGAATGTTCTTAACACTACTAAACTGTACACTTAAGAAATGGTTGACCACATTTGTCAGTGGTCCAGATAGTGATCTAGTTCTCACCCTATAGAATACACTTCATGTTTTAGGCTTTTTTTTTTTTTTTGAGAAAAAGTATTGTCATAGAGTTTGCTATGCATCCCAAGCTGGCCTCAAACTCACAGCAATCTTCTCCCTTAGCCTCCTAAGTGATGGGGTTATAGGTTTGTGCCTCCACATCCAGCCAGAGTATACTTTTGTTATTTCTAGTTGGCCCAAACTCACTCTGTGGAACAGGTTTCTTTTCTTTTCATATGGTCAATAAATGTAAAACCTGGTTATTGCTTTCACTTGTCTTAACCAATTCTTTGTTCAGGACCAAAAGTACCTAGAAACCACTTCTAGAAGAAGACTCCAGCAACCTGTAACTCAGTAACATATTTTGCAGCAGCAGGGCCCAAGATGAACCATGGGAATCACCATGAATAGCCTCCAACAGATCCCAAGGACGTCAGTACTAGACTATGATGAGAATGTTCTATACCTGCACTGTTTAAAATGGTTTCTACTTCCTACATGTGATTATCATGCAACTGAAAGGTGACTGGGGAACCTAGTTTTATTTTAATTTAAAAAGCTACTTGCAGCTAGTGGCTGTTGATTAGGTGGGGCCATATAGCTTTGGTACATTTTCTGTCATCCGTGTTACCCCAAGCAAGTTTTATCACTTGTTTCACCACTGCACTGAGTCAAGGTTTTCAATTTTTTGTAATGATTTTACCACCTACATTCTAGACCTTGACATAAGCCCCAAATTCAAATCTTGACTGAATTTTTATTTTATTATTATTGTTGTTGTTGCAATGTTTTTTCCTAGTATGTTTTTGTAATTGTGTACCAAATTATCAGTAAGTTAATCATTTAAACAATAAGCAATTAAAGATGATCTAATTCTTCAGAAAATGGTTATTTTATGTATTATGTATGTTATATATTTTTATAACATATAGTTATATGTATTTTGCCACAATTATATATACTTTAGCATAATTTTAAAAATTTTAAATGCATCCTTTTCAAAAATAAAAAGATAACCTCGTTCAGAAACGGTAAGGGACTGGAAGAAACATTTCTCCTAACTTATAGAGTCAACAATCAAACAGAAAAAGATATGCACCATCATTAATCACTAGGGAAATGAGGATCAACATCACAATATATACATCTAGTCACGAGGACGGATAAAATAAAACAGACGGTAACAAATGTGAACAAAGTAGAAAAATTGGAAACCCCTCTCTTTGTGGTTAGGATTGCAAAAGTGAAACCACTTTGGAAATCAAATTAGCAGTTTCTCTAATGTTAAAAACAGTTACCATATGATACCAGTATTTTTATTACTGAACATACACTCAAGAGAAGTGAAAATGCGATCATAAAAAAACACAACATAAATTATTTGTTCAAAACAGCATTATTTAGAATAAACAGAAGATGGCAACAATCCATACATCTATCAATGGAGGAATATATAAACAAAACTGAGATATCCACACAATGGAGTATTATTTAGTCATAAAAAAGAATGGAGTAGGGGCTGGGGATATAGCTCAGTGGCATAAGCACCTGCCTTGCAAGCACGTGGTCGTGAGTTCGATCCCTGGTACCGATTAAAAAAAAAAATCACAATAAAAAAGAATGGAGTACTAATTTATACAACACGAACTTCAAACATTATGCTAAATTTAAAAACCCACCCAAGTGTGATGGTGCAAGTGATGGTGCAGCACTTAGGAGGCTGAGGCACAAGGATCACTGGGAGTTTAAAGCCAGTCTAAGCAATATAGATGAGTTCAAGGTCAGCATGAAGTACATAGCAAGGCCCTATCTCAACCTTCCCTCAAAAAAGTAAATGAAAAGGGCCAGTCACAAAAGTGATTTTACTGACACAAATGTCCAAAACAGACAAATTTATAGAAACAAAAACTGGTTTAGTAGTTGCCTCTACCTGGGAAGAATGGGGTAAGAATTTACTAATGGATATAGTTTCTTTTGAAGGTGATAAAAATGTTTCATAAGTAGATAGTAGTGATGTTTGCACAACTCTGAATACAGTAAAAATCACATTATTTATTTTTTAAAATTGCCTGTGAATTATATCTTAACAGTGATATTTTTCAAAATTAAATATATCTTTGCAATGGAATAACTACCATGTTTTGTTTAGTAGTGATCCGGATACCCAGAACCAAACCTCAGAGGATAGAAAGGAAAAATCACATAGTATTTCTCTTAATTTCTGAAAACACACTGCTCTTTTCAGTTTCACAAACAAATTAGGTACCATTTCCCCCACAATAACTTTCAAAATTAGATGAATGATTTCACATACATCTTTTTTTTTTTTTTTTTTTTTTGGTAGCAGGGATCGATCTCAATCTTGTGCTTGCCAGGCAGGCACTTGTGCTGCTGCGCTAAACCCTCGGCCCCCACCTTTCATTTTAAATAGTACTATATGAAAGATCTTAAAACTATAATCTTTTAAACAATCATTCATTTCTTTGGATAGGTAATACATAAGGAAGCCATTCCTATTCCATGGCTTAAGAAAGAACAACAAACTGATTAAAATATCAAGGGAATAGAGTGGAAAGCTGACCTCATCTCCACTCCCATGCCCCCAATCATCTAACTTCCTGCTTCAGAAGTTCATTTTCAGTTTTCATTTCTATAGAAAAACATGTATGTATATTTCATCTTTGTGTATCACAGAATACAATACTCTCTGCCCTATAAATACTTCTTATAGACCTTGCCACCTTCACACTTGCAGAGCTTCTCCATTTAATAGCTACTATATGGATGTACCATAATTTGTTAACAATCCCCAACTGAACTATTAGCAGTTACTGCTTTTTTCCCCTATTATAAATAATGTGTCAGGATGGGCATGGTGGTGCATGCTGGTAACCTCAGCACTCAGGAGGCTGAGGCAAAAAGATCAATGGATTTAAGGCTAGCCTTGGCAACATAGTCTATTCAAGACCAGCCTAAACTGCATAATGAGACCCAATCAAAAGGAAAGAAGAAAGCATAAAAAGAAAAATAAATTTAGGCAAGTCATTTTTCACTTATGCAAGTATATCAGAGAATAAATACTATAAAACTGGGAGGTTTTATATTTATTTCATATATTGATAAATATTGGCAAATTGCCTCCCAAATATGTTGAACTTACTCTCCCACCAAAGTCACTGCTACATGACTACCAGCTTCCCAAGACAAAGTAGCAGACTTTTTTTTTTTGCTTTTCGGTGTTTTAAGACAGGGCCTCATTTTGCAGTGCAAACTGGCCTTGAACTCACTGTGTCTGGTCTCAAAGTCACAACATCCTCCTGTTTCAGCCTCCTGAGCATGCACTACCATGCCCAGCTCAAAATAGCAAACTTTTAGCTGGGCATGGTGGCTCACATCTGTAATCCCAGCACTCGGGAGGCTGAGGCAGGAGGATCATTGTGAGTTCGAGACCAGCCTGGGCTACAAAGTGAGCTCAAGGCCAGCCTGAACTGCATAGCAAGACCCTGTCTCAAAAAGACCCCCCCGCCCCCCCCTAAAAAAAAGCAAACTTTTTCATCTGATAATCTGGTGAAAAATAGTATGTCACTGTAGTACTAATTTGAAATCTACTAAATTTAAGTAAAGGTGATATAATTTAACTATCAATGTTACTTGGACTTATTTTTCAGTGAGCTATCAGTTTTGTCCTTTACCCATTTTGTCTTGGATTTATTGGTCTTTTCCCTAATAATTTAAAGGACACAGATACACATAAGCATGTGTCTATGGGTACAGCAATTTTCTTTATCCTGTCATATGTATTACAAATATGTCTCCAATTAATTTAGCCCATAACACTTTTTATCTGCAAAATTCCTAAATTTTAATCTTGCAAAATATATCAGGATTTTTAAATGGCTCTTTTGTATTTCTGTCATGTTTTAAGAAGTCATTTATATTCAATTTTTATAAATAAGTCCTACATTTTTCTTTTAGTACTATTATCAATTTACCATAAACACATATGCAAATTTTATTTAGGATAAAGTTTAAATAGTCTTTCCAGGGGGTGTTGCTCAGTGGTAGAGCTCTTGCCTCCTGTGTACCAGGCCCTGGGTTCAAACCATAATACTGCAAAAAGAAAAAAAAAAAAGAAAGAAAGAAAGAGAGCTTCTCTAACCCAAATAATTAAAGAGACTCAGAAAAGCTATTGTATTCTCCACTAAAATCCAACAGAGTACTCATTCAGACAACTGACATTTAAAACCCAAGAAAATTCCCAGCAGATTAAAAGTGCTAGATCACTTCAAATAGATCCTGCTCAAAGTTAAGCAGTCGCTATATTTAACCATTCCCTAATGATTTTTCCAGATAAAATGTTAAATCTTCAGTTTGATATTTCTATAACATGCCTAATCTACTGTTTAAAATAGTCTTTTCCTCAAGTCATGACTAAATAACTGTTACAATGAAATTTTACGTGCCCTAGGTACTGAAAGGCACAAAATTTTAACATGACTTCTAATAAGAATTCCTTCTAGAAACCATGTATAAAAGAATCATATGCTCATTACTAATTCACATAATTCATAGATGATAAAATTGAAATAATTAAAATTTAAAACTTTAATCCTTCTTTCATGAAGAAAATTATTATAAGAAAAATGTGATCCATTTGTAACCAAATGAAAAATCTTAACTTACCATATGTGGAGCACTGATTGTTGCTTGGAAACCTGTAAAATAAAAGAACTACTGATATAGTCAGCTGTTAAAACATACCGAATATTTCAAGTAGTTCCTTCCTAACATCTATACATTTGTTTCACAATTCTTTTTGAGTTTTTATAATCTCGAGGAAACAAAATTTGTTAAGAGTACTGAAACACAGCAATTAAAATTAGAAAATACAATCATGCCAATGACTAACATGTTCATCTAGTAAACTACTCCATCATTTCTAAAAATTTCTTATGTATATATAATTAGCTAAACAAGGAAGTATTTTAATAAGTTTAGAATTGGTAAGGTTTTTAACTTATTTTTTCTTCAGATTTATAAAACGAAAACATTTTCATATGTCATTAGTATGCAAAATCTTTGCAAAATTAAACTGTTTCATATTTTTGTCGGAAAAAAACCTAGACAATCAAAATAGCTTAAGACTAATAAACTACAAAATCTTCATAAAACTAAACTGTTTCGTATTTCTGGAAACTTCAGAGGAAAAAAACTAGACAAAGTAGCTTAAGAAACTAAAAACTGCTTCAATTTGCTGAGCATTATCATCTGCTGTTCACACTGATTGTTCTTAGTTTTTTTTCCAGTGTTACTTTCTCAAAATTTATTTACCTGCTTCTGTCTCTGAAGCAATTTTCACTGAGCGGTGGTAGCAGGTGCCTTCGGGGTTCAGAAGCTCCCCAGGATCTTCTTGCTGACTGTCACAGTGCTTCAAAAGACAGCATGGCAGCTGGCGGACAGAATCCTGAGGCACTTCTAAGCCTCAAAGGCGCCCACTGCCAAGGCTCAGCAGTTCAGCAAAACCTGCTTCAGGAGAGGGAGTTAAATATGGAACTTTCTAGAAACAAAAACAAACCCAAAAATCAGGGCAAGTAAAGCCAAAAGCCACTAATAATTATATTTTATTTTCTTTACTGATTTTTAAAAATGGATACTTATGTAAGAGCTCAACATTAAGGCCTGGACAGAAAACTTAACACTCATCTAAAACAATCAGTTTTCCTTGAAAGTTGTTTTTCACTAAAATATTGCTTTTAAAAAAATTTAAACTTTTAAAGAAAATTTAAAATTTGTATTATTAAAATGAGCATGTCTGGGATTATGAAATTCAAAATTAGCAGAGCAATAATAGATAACTGTGTTCTGGTCCTTTTTAAATTACAAACATTATAGAGTAACTGAAAAAACTGTAGCCTTTTTAGAAATCTAACACATACCTATTGATTGTGGAGAATCCATATAAGGGTTACACTTTGCATAATGGGAACGGTCTGTAGCCAGCATTACTTCAAATACTTTATCTGTCTTGATGATTCCATTTTCTGAAATAAATGAGGCAAATATTTTAAGCAAAGAGTGACATCAGCTGTACTGTAGAAATACAACCCTGGCACTTACTAATCTCCACTTTAGAGATTGGACTGGAAGACAGCAAGATTGGAAATCACTGCAACAGTCCAGGTAATGATAACCTGGTCTTTAATGATGATACTTGGGATGGAGAAAAGTAGGTTGTGAGTTATATTTAGTAGGTAATATATGAACTGACTGACCGGATTTGAGGGTGGGTGTGAAATTAACGGTTGAGATAAGCCATTCAATGGTTTCAGAAACCTTGGAGAAACATCAGCGTTAAGGAGGAAAAGGATAAGTTAATTTATTCAATCAGGGACCATGGATGACACAAATCAGATAAAGATATTCATCAATCAATTGGATATATGGATCTGTGGCTCAGACAAAGAGATCTAGGAGATACAGGTTTCTATTCATATAGAAGGCAATTAAAGTAGTGAGAGTGAATTTAAAGTGTACAAGGTAGAACACATAGATAAGAAAAACGAGAGCAAACATTTGAGATATACAAAAGCATGGAGAACCTTCAAAGATGATTAAAAAGAACAACCACAGAGGAAGGAAAAAGACCTGGCTGGCATATTGTTATAGAACCTAAGAGAAATTTATTTTTCAAGGAAAGCAAGGTCAATAATATACACCATTTGCCTGCCCCAAAATGTGAAATTTCAATAACTCTCATGATATCATGCATAGTTATTATTTAACAAAGCTCTTATTTACTCCTATAATATGTTTTCTATTTAAGGCATACAACAGTGCTACACACATAGGATTACAATAAATAAGAGAACCTAATTCCTGTCATCGCTAAGATTAAATACATGGACATCATTTTAACAATCCTGAAATAAATGAAATGCTTAGCAATACATGTTTTGCTTAATTTGCTATATTATGAAAGACTGTTTTAAAATGAGACTACTTCAGTAAAAGCATCTTGAGTAGTTTAAGTTATTTAGACAAACTAATTTAATTTAATCATTAACTGGATTTTTAATCTCCAGAAGGTAATGGTGGCCATGAGAATCTGAATTTCTTCACATAGCTATTTAAAAAAACCTAAACGCAAGACCAAGAAGTGGTACAAACAAAGCCACACATGACCCACACCATCGCTACTAGGAAACAAAGAATACCCAGACTTCAAATTACCTGTAAGTAGAAAATGAAAAAACAAATTGCAACAAGGTTCTCCCTACTGCTATAGATCTATGAGCAGAGAAAGCACAAGTGATAGAGTCAGGGTTTAGGCTCTCAAAAGAAGAAGGTAGGAGGGAAGAAAGCAGAAAAAACAGATAAAGTACAAATAAAATCACTCCCAGAAAGAAGTACAATATTAATAAAGCACCATGACACTTAGCAGAAGTCTGAAATTTGGAAATTCACAGCATTGGCTACAAGAAGAATCTTAAAAGTCCGTGGGTCAGTGGACATAGTGGGTGCACACCTATAATCCCAGCACTCTGGGAGGCTGAGGCTGGAGAATCACAAGTCAGAGCCCAACCTGGGCTACTTAATGTCTCAGTGAGATCCTTGTCTCAAAAGAACAAAAGCAAACAAAAACAGCTGGGAATGTAACTCAGCATTAAGGCCCTGGGTTCAATTCCCAGAATCACCCCTACCCCTCAAAAAAAAAAAATATATCACCAAGGATACCAAGAACATTCATTGATAATAGAGCCCCCCCTACACACAGTCTTGGAGACTGAACCCAGGATCTTTCCACTAAGCTGCATTCCAAGCCCATTTTTGTTTTTTTGTTTGGTCGGTTTTTGTTTTGTTTTGTTTTGTTTTTTGGTACTGGGAGTTAGAGGGAATCAAACTCCCAACCTTGTGCTTTGTCACACAGGCACTGTGCCACTGAGCTAGATCCCCAGACCTGGTTTTTTTTATTTTGAGACAGGGTCTCGATAATTTGCTAAACTGCTCAGGCTAGGATTATAATCAAGTGCTATAGTGCCTAGCACTAATACAGTTCTTGCTAGCTCAAAGAAAAGCCCTTTCCATGTTCAGACCATTCTGAGTATCAGAAAATTTCTATTTCTAAGATGACAATATGTCATCTTAGTGATTCCTTAGTGTTAATTTTTTTTTGTTGAATTCTGTATTATCCTACCCTTCTTTTCCATTTTTTTCTTTCTTTAAATTTTTTTTCCATGTATCAAAATGAAATAAATCTCCCATTTTATAACCCACTCACACGAACTCTTGGTATTGTACTTAGAAGTCACAAAACATGTATTGAACTTTCTAGCCAGTCTTATTTTTTCCAGGTTAAGCAATTTCACTACAACTTCCAGTTATGTTCACTAAGTTTGGTTTGGTTTGGTTTGATTTGGTTTGGTTTGGTTTGGTTTGGTTTTGAGACAGTCTCTCATTATGTAGTTCAGGCTAATCTTGAACTCATATAGCCCACGCTAGCCTTGAAATTGAGGCAATCCTCCTGCCTCAGCTCCTGAGTGCTAGGATTACTGGTGTGTGCCACCACATCTGGTTATTATTTTTTTATTTTTATTTTATTTATTTACTGTAATGCAAGGTCTCACTATGTTGCTTAGACTGCCCTCAAATTCAAGATCCTTCTGTCTCAGTACCCCAAGTATCTAGGATTACATTAACATGATATCATATCCAGCTTGTTTTTAAAATTATCAGTTTTTAAAACCATCACCATACTCATTTTATTCACTGTTCTATAGATACATAAAGTTTGGCATTTAAACACTGCTCAAGGTGCATTCTAAAAGTAAAAGTAAAGAGATCACTTCTTTGAAGACAGGAAACATACTTCTATCAAATTTATATAAGATTCTCTGGCTCCTTTCTTACTCTGTACATACAAAAATGTACACAAAAGATGATCAAAAATAGTATGTGTTTTAATTTTTAGAATTACAGTAAAAAACATGTTACCATTAATCATCTTCAAAACATTCCCTCGCTTTGAATACAGGTATCCCATCATTCTTGGCCACTTTCTGAAGCAGTTTTGGAAGTCTTTCTTAAGTGTCTTTATGAGATGTGATCCAAAATACAGTGAATGTTGCTACCAAGTGCAACCCAATGGGAAATCAGGCTTGCAAAAATATTACAGTGTGTCCTCATCTAACTCATTGACTGGATCAGACACCATGCAACTTCCCCAAAGCCAAAATGACTACAACAGACAAACGTTTTGAATCGATCCAGGACATTAAGGAAGCCATAGCAATGCAACTAAATTAAGACATTATTTTTTAATTTTCATAGAAATTACTAAAAACTCTTAAATTTTTCTTAATTATGATACCAATCATTAAAAACTGAATACATCAAAGCTTAGAATAAAACTTTACTAGGCTATCATCATGTGCTTCCCAAAATCTTCACCACAGAATTACTTATTTTTGTCTAGGATTCCATTTTGAAAAATTTCCTAAACAAAAGTTTAGTTGTTAAATCATTTTCCTATTTTTGGTAATTTCTGACATATACAACTGTCAGCGCCCTGAAATTTTTCAATCAACCAGCAAAGACATCTGCTTTTTTAGTTTGCATGTAAAATCTAGTTAGGGGGGCTGGGGATTTAGCTCAGTGGCTTAAGTGCCTGCCTGGCAAGGCGCAAGGTCATGAGTTCGATCCCCGGTACCAAAAAAAAAAAAAATTAATAAAATCTAGTTAGAGGTAAACGTGTAACTACATTAGGCTTTTCTAATCATGAACAGCTTAAGAAATACTCATACTCAATCTACTTGCAGCCTTTTGGTCCATGCATGACCCTCATTAAACAATTATAATAATGGCTAACATTATCCAAACATGCAATTGACATAAATGAGAAATTGGAGGATTCAAAAAGGTGAACAAATGTAACAGAATGCAAGATGTAAACCAAATAATAAAAAGCTTGAAAAAACTAAACTCATGTTAAGAAGCTACATGTTTCTCTTCCTAACGGGTAGAAAGAGGCACACAGGATAAATTAAGTTTTAAGAAAAAACAAAAATACAATTCAGGAGCCATAATTTATAAATACAAAGAAAAGTAAAGTGTGATATGATTTCAAGCAAGTAAGTGTAACAAAGAGAAAAATATTTGATATTTCTCTTTAGTAGAGGAGTATGTGACATCAAACACACTGAAGACAGAATAAACTCGGTGCACCACGCAGCTCAGCAAAGTGCTGACGTGATCATAAATATCAGTGAAGGCTAGTGATTTTCAACTTCTAAAGTTAACAAAGTGCAAACTATTTGAGAGGCTGAAGAAGAATCTCAAGTTCAAAACAACTGGGCAAGACACTGTCCTCAATGCCAGATATGATAGTGAACACCTATAATCCCAGCACTCTGGAAGCTGAGGCAAAAGGATTGCTATGAGTTCCATAGTGAGTTCAAGGCTAGCCGTAACTATATAGTGAGACTCTGTCTCAAAACAACAACTAATAATAACTAACAATAAAGGCCTGGGGATACAGTGCAGTGATAAAGTGCTCCAGTATCAAAAATAAATAAATAAAAACTGGGTAAGGTGAGGCTGAGGCAGGAGAACTAAAGTTTGACCCCAGCCAGGGCAACATAACAATTTGGCAAGATTATCTCAAAATACAAAAGGACTAAGAAAGTAGTTCAGTGTAAAGGTTCTATTCCCAGTACCACCAGAGAAAGAGGTAGTGAAGTTTATAAATTATGAAACAAAAAATAGAAGTATGTAACTCAAAGTTTCAAATGTAGGGCTGGAGTATAGTTCAGTGGAAATACACCTGCCTGGCATGTTCAAAGTCTTGGGTTGAATCTTAACATGAAAAAAATAACGTATATAACCACAAAAGAACTAAAAGTTCTACTATACTTATGGGGGAGGAGGTTATAGTATACAAAACCTCACCCATCTTGGCAGGTCAACAGATTTCCAAACTTAATAAACCAAGAAAGAACAGCAAAAGAGTATGAATTAAAGATATGAAAATGATCACCAGAAAAACGAGTAACAGCTGAATAGAACAAACAACTGTTTACATAAATCCTTTTTATATTTTCTCTTTCAACTATGTGCACATATTACTTGACTTAAAATTCAACTTTCCAATTCTCCTAACCTCTCCTAACACAGCAATGGGAAATTCATGTTATTATAAATGTACAATAACAGATACTGCTCACATGCACACACAAACACACACACACAATTAGCAAGATGGAGCAGGGACTCCTTTCAGTGATAGAATTTTAAGGGACACATTCTCTAGCCTTCCTGTATTTATGCATGGGCCTACAATTAAGTTCTTGTCAATGGAACATATACAGAAATTATGTATGCAACACACAGAGGATGCCCTTAAAAGAAGTATTTTGCTCTTTTCTCCTGTTTTCCTCCCCACAGGCTGGAATGTAGAAATGCTACAGGTAAACTGTCTTCAATTTACTGCTGGGAAACAGCAGAGAAACAAGAAATGAGCCTTGACCTCTGACACCATGGAAATACCACAGAATCCCTTAATGGCTTAGACTTGCAGTGTTAAAGGAAGGAGAAACTTTGATTTAAACTATTTTTCTCCCAGTACTGGGGACTGAGGAACCAGACTGAGAGGCCTTTGTACCAGTCTGTTTTGTTTTATTTTGAATTTTTGTTTTGAGATAAGGTCCTGTAAAATTACCCAGGCTGGACTCAAACTTGCAATTCTCCTGCTTCAGACTTCCAGAGTGCCTACAATATAGGGATGCCTCCCAACAAGCCCACATGTATAAACCATTGTTACTTTGGTCTTATCATAGCAGCTGAACATGCAGTACACTAATGCACAAGACATATAAGGAAGAAAATGAGACTAGTCTGAAGAACAGGAGTGGTGCTGGAGCACAGGAGTGGGTTATACGAGACATTAAAGTGTCCTGAAAGCTAAACCTTAGGTGTTTACACTCAATACAGTAAACATTTGGATGTCTCAGCAAACTGACATAACAACAGCATAAGAGAAAAATCAGTATGATGGGCAGAACAGACCTGAAGGGAGGAAAACAAAAGAGAAAAGTGTGGCAGTCAATCAGACTAAGTGGGAACTTAGAATCTTGGCTGGGATGCTGCCGTGGTTTGGATCTGGTATATTCCCCCAAGTATCCATGTGTTGAAGGGACTGCAACTTGGTGCTACTAGGAAGTGGTGGAAACTTTATGAGGTAGGGCCTAGTGAGAGGTCTTTAGGCTACTTGTGGGTGGGAATTGCCTTTTGATGGCTTGTGAGACCCAACCTCTTCCTTTTTCACTTTTTGATCACAAGGTGAACAGTTTTCCTTTACCACAAACTTCCGCAGTAATATTCCACCTTGTCACAGGCCCAAATGACCATGAAATCCCCAAAATAAACATTTTCTCTTGATAAATTCTTTGTTTCAAGTAGTTGTTACAGTAAGAGAGAAAGCTGACTAACACCAGTGGTATCAACGAAAAAAGGACAGGGATGGTCATGAAAGTTCTTTGTGGGGCTGGGGAATTAGCTCAGCGGCATAAGCGCCTGCCTTGCAAGTACGCAGTCATGAGTTCGATCCCTGGTACTGATAAAAACAAACAAAAAAAAGAAAGTTCTTTGTAAGAACTGCTGAGTTAATATGAGGCAGTGTAAAGGAATCAATCATTATTCCAAAAAAATTTTTTTATCTCAGAGAATAAAAGAATAGAAACAACTGTGGCAGAAATGAAAAGGAGGCCGTCAGTATAAAGCAGATGGATTTTAAACTACACAAACTTTTTCTAAACTTGCTACTATGTTACATCTCAATAAAAGAAATATTACCTTATTAGCTTAAGATAATTAATAATTAACCATTATTATTATTAATCATTTACCCTGCAAGTCTTCTTGACTGTCAACAATAAGACATTAATAAAACTTTCACCTTTCACTTTCACATCCAAAATGATAAGCATGACAGACTTTAAAGCTTGAGACATTCTCAGTACAGAAAGTCTAAGAGGAAATATATTTAAACTCATACTGTAATCAAAGAAGAATTTTATATGATGCAAGTTATGATAAACCACATTATCTAAGTACCAGATACTATTTTAAAATGTACAGTACGTCTTTCAGCTGGGTACAATGGTATATGCCTGTAATCCCAGTGCTGAGGTAGTCTAAAGCAGAAGGATCTCAACGTTGAGCCCCACCGAATCAACCTGGTGAGGCTGTCTTTAAATAAAACATAAAAAGGGTTAAGGCTGTTCCTCTTCTCACTTTTGCTACCTTCTATCTGCGATGAACTGTTGCCCCTCTGCCATGTGCCACCCCCTTCATTGCAGTCAGTTGATTATGGACTGAAACCCCTATAAACTGTGAGATAAATAAACCTTTCCTGATATTAAAGAAAAAAATGGGGCTAGGGATGTAGCTCAATGGTACACTACTTCTGGATTCAATCCCCAATTTCTGCTAAAAAAAAAAAAAAAAAAAAAAAAA